>JAHWFO010092368.1:172967-185323 GCA_023313115.1 Rhysida immarginata
AAGATTACGTTGTGTGAACAATGATTATAGAATTGATAAGTGGGCGTACGATGATAAACGAAAGAAAAAGAATTATACAATAATTCCCTTTTATCAGCAACTAATACCAGTGGAGATTTGGTGAGATTCCAATAAAATTCGATAACAAATTATAACGGTTGTGAAAATAACAGAATAATTTTAAAATATATTTCATTATTTCTAAACATACTACTATTATGCTTTTTATAAACGATGAATTTATCTCTTTTTTATTTTTCGAATAAGAGAATTTCTTTAAGATATAACTTGTGAAGAAACAAATTTATTATTAGGAATCATACTTTGTCAATGAACTTACGAATACGAAATTACTTTAGAGCTTAGTATTTTATTTACAGAGAAAAACAATTTATATAAAAGATAGACTACTCTAGGAACGAATCGACCAGGTCCAGAATGTGAATTAATGAACAAAGGAAGAAACAATACACTATTATTCAGTCAATCTACTATAACTGTATTTTTTGTTTTTTTTGCTTATTGTTTCGAGATAGTAAATTGCTAAAAAACTTGCATTAATTTTGAAATGATTCTTTTATTTGCTTGTCTTTCAATAATTTTCTTATATTTGTTAAATAATTTTTATGATAATTTAACGATTTCATATTTTATGTAGTATTTGTTGTTGTTATTGTTGTCATAGTGTGCTTATATTTGTAAAATTTTTAGTAAATACTTTGTCTATAGTTTCTTTAAAATATTTGTTGTTTTATAATTTACTAGCTGCTTTACCTGGCGTTGCTCGGGCTCCTTTTTGATGAAATTAGACAATTTAACAATAGGCCTAACATTTTTAGCCATTTTTTTAAAAAATTCGCCCCAGCGTTAATCAAACCCTTTTATCCTTTGTGCCTTTCATTTATTAGCCCTTTTTTGGAATAGGCTTAACATTTGTTAGCCATAGTTTTCAATTGGTCTAGCCTTTTTTAGCTGTTGCCTATTTTCCAATTTAACATTTTTTAACCATTTGTTTCAATCGCCCTAACATTTTCCACATTTTAGTTTAGTGCTAACAGCACTGCAATAAGAAATGTGTGCTAGCCTCGTCTAAGCTTCATGACGGGCACGTACTCCAAGCCTTTTCTTTTTTAAATTCGAAAAGTACGTGTTTTTCGTCTTGGGCTCGTCTTTTCCGAAAGTGTGATCTTTTTCATGTCTGTTATTGCCAATTAAAAATTTTTAAGGGGGAGGGCTTGGTCTTTCTCGTAACTGTTAGTCCGAATTCAATGCCAAGCTTAACAGGTGAGCTCAGGTAGAAACTCGTACGAACACCATAAGCAGAATTTCTAAGTGTTGAAGCATTCTCGAGGTTTCATCGGACATACAGACGGGCAGTCAAAAGACTCACAAACAGTGCGAAACCAATTTATGCTTTTAAACATAACATAATGTAAGAGCTAAGTTTAGACTAAATTTGTTTCCTGCATGCAGCACCATGAATAAAATGATTCTAATATTCCGAATGTATTCTTTTTCTCAAATTTCAATTTCTTTTACTCAACTGTCAATTAGCTTTAAAAGATGGCATCGTTTTTTTCCACCAATCTCATTGCCTGCAGGAGAGGTTTTTCATTGAAACTGAAAATGAAAGTAAAGGCCTTGTCTGAACCTAATGCACATATGGTGCGAATCTGAATTCACAAGTTTTAAGAATCTCTTCAGACATATGCTGAATTTTCTGAATATAAAGAATAAAAACAGAATCTCAACACTTCAAAAAATTTAGCAGAAAAGAGGATTAAAACATCATAAATCAACCGAATGCACGATGGCATAATGGCCGAAATCTTCGGAGAAAAGGGAAGGATTTAGGATCCTAAGGACGTACGAGTTAAGCGCCATGCAATGGCAAATTCCGTCAGTGGGCAAACAATCAAACAACAAACGTAAACTGAAATTTATATAAAAGATTGTTATTTTTTAGAAATCTCATGTAGACAGTGCTCTTCCTCTCGCTTTGAAGGTCAAATGTGCCCAATTTCATCAAGATCGGAATAAAACTGAAGATTTGTATAAGGGACATACAAATATACATACATACATACGTACATAATATATACATACATACATAAAATATACATACATACATACATACATAGATTTCTTAATTTTCTTAATATTTCAGGAATATATTTTGGAGATGAGAGTGATTTTATTAAGTAGCGGAAGAATGGAGCTACTTATTGTTTTCACAATGTCCGTCTGTCTGTCCGTCCATACCTTCATAATTTCCGCATTTTTTGAGGCAGAAGGTTGAAATTACTATGTGCATGTGCACCTTCACTATTTAGTTTGGTTTTGATTGCCCCCCTGGGATCGGAGTTTCGGGGGGCGGAAATTAGAGAGGACCAAAGGGACTACGCGTATTTATGCATATAAAGGAGTGAAATTCGTATGCAGATCCCTCTAAGCAAGATCAACATTGCTATAAAGTTTGGGCTAAATTGTTCCAATAGGGTCGGGGTTGTGGGGTGGCAGTCACTTGGTCTTTAGAACTATGGCAACATATGGCATGTGATATATCATTCGTTCGGAAATGATGAGGAACGAAAGAAAATAGAGCTCTTCTTCATTTCCTAGATACTGCGTTCGAGAAAATCAATTTTTCGAATAAAGAAATAGGAATGGTGGTTAAAATGTCGGCTTGTTGGCCGAGAGCGCTGAGGCGCAGGTCTTATCGCTCTCGCAACCAGCAAGTCGCGGGTTCGAATCCCGCTTGGGGCATGGATGTTTGTGATTGTCCTTTATCATAATATGAAAACCCCGTGTTGGGCTTCGGCCTGTTGGGGGCAACCTGCGGGTTGTTATAGATTATTATTACTAATAAAAGGGTAAAAATAGATGACCTCAGCGCTTTTGCTACTTTCCTATACCTTCGTGGGGAGGATTAATTTCTTGTTCTCTTGATGTTTTGTTTAATAGTATTCAATTTTTATCAATTTGGTTGATAGGAATAGTAATTTGAAACATTATTACCCACTGTTGGTTTTTCGTTTATACGGAATTTTAATTCATTGCACTTTGGTCTTATTATTTTCAAATCTAATTGAAGAATCTTCTGATTTACAAATGTTATTCATTGTACCGGGTGAAGCAAAGTCAGTAAAATTTTTAAAACCTTAAAATTATTAAACTATTTACAATAAAACGATGCGGTTTGCCAAAAATCCCAAAAACAGGGGGGGGGGGGGATAGTTTATAATGATACAATTTTTTATATTAATTACATTTCTGACCAAAAGGGGGCGCTGGAGTTTCATGTAGAATACAATCTTATCATGCTTGAAATAAGTAGATGAGTTAAGTGCGCATTATCTTGGTTCAAAAGATGTTATTTTGATAATTATATAAGAGTAGGAGTTGTAATATTAAATAAACAAGTCAGGCAACCGAAATGCCCAGGACCAATAAAATTTTAAAGCATTCGATAACGAAAAAGAAAGCATTTGATTTCTAAAAAAGCTTTTCGTTGTTAAGAATTAGATGAAGTTGCTAGGGATGCCTCTGATATCTAAGCAAGGCGTACTTCTAAGGGAAATGTATAGTTCAAACGGAATAAAAATACCTGAAAATTTAAATGAAGAAGGTAGCAATTCTCCATAGATTAAAACATATACGAATCCTTTAATTTGTAAGCATTCCTATTTAATGAAATAAGCGTTAATTGTTGAAGCGTTCTGTGTAAGGGTCAATTATTTCTTCATAAACTATTGCTAACGCTTTTCTACGTAAGCATGTACCATTGAAGGCATGATTAGCTACAAGCTAATGTTAAAATTTGCCTAACAAAAACTAACTATTGATAATATAAAGCGTAAATACTTACATGCCATACCTTAGCATTGAAAGTTTCCAATGGTTTCATAATGGTTTTATTAAAACACGAATCATGGAACCAATTTCGATTATCATTACTTTTACGTTATATTACCGTATGAAGTTTTTTGTTAAATACACGCCATATTTTAGCATTGACAGTTCCAATGAACCATAATGGTTCCAGGAAACCAGATGCCTTTGAATCAATTCCGACAATCATTAATTTTACGTTATATTAATCCGTGGCACATCATTCCAAGTCGTTTGACATATTACATGCCATATTTTACCATTGAAAGTTCCTATGAACCATAATGGTTCCACGAAACCAGGTGCCTTTGAATCAATTTCGACTATCATTAATTTTACGGTATATTGATTCATGTCACATCATTCCAAGTCGTTTGATATATTACATGCCATATTTTACCACTGAAAGTTCCTATGAACCATTAGGGTTCCACGAAACCAGGTGCCTTTGAACGAATTTCGACTATCATTAATTTTACGGTATATTCATTCATGGTACATCATTCCAAGTCGTTTGATATATTACATGCCATATTTTAGCATTGCCAGTTCCAATGAACCTTAATGGTTCCACGAAACCAGGTGCCTTTGAACTAATTTCGACTATCATTAATTTAATAGTATATTGATTCATGTCACATCATTCCAAGTCGTTTGATATATTACATGCTATATTTTAGCATTTAAAGTATCGATTGGACGATAATGGTTCCATTAAACCACATACCATTGAACCAATTTCGACTATTATTAATTTTAGGATATATTCATTCATTACATATCCTTCCAAGTTGTTATATATATTACATGCCAAATGTGAGCTTTGAAAGTTTCCCCTGAACCAATACGGTTCCAAGAAACCACATACCATTAAACCTATGTCGACTATCATTAATTTTACGTTAATATTCAATCATGACATGTTATTTAAAGCTGTTTGATATAATACATGCCACATGTTAGCATTGAAAGTTTCCAGTGGACCATAATGGTACCACTAAACCACATACCCTTGAACCAGTTCTGACTGATATTGATTATCAAGGAAGACGATCACGTGTCTTCCCTTAATTCACAAGCTTTTTCTCTGCTTTAGCTATGAAATGCCCAAGGGAGAACTGCATTTGGCAATGCACAGACCATTTATACATGGAATTGTATAGTGAAACACGTGGTCCCCTATATTATTTTTGACCTTTTGAACTGGAAGTAGTTCACCGATTTTTTTCCACCAACGAACTCAGTCTTCCGATTTCCTTAAGTTGTCGAATGGCGAAAACGGAAGTCGAAAATTCGGAAGCGTTCGAAAGCTAGAGCATCAACAGACAGACGGACAGGCAGACGGACAGACGGACGGACGCAGATTGTGAAAACATAAAGTACCTATCGGTCCTAACCAAACCATCTATGTCTTCCATATCCATGTCCATAGCTTGAAAACCAAAGCTGAAGTGGAAAATACGTTGACTGCATGGATAAGAATAATGGAGAAACAAACTGGAAATAATCTCAAAAGACTAAGATCAGATAATGGAATGGAATTTTGCAACCGAACTGGCGAAGAATATTGTGAGAAGACAGGAAAAATCCATGAAACTACCGTAATCTATACAGAACAAATGAATGAAATAGCGGAAAGATATTACCGAACGATAATTAACTCAGTGAGAGCAGTAATGTTAAATGCAGAATTACCAAATGAATTTTGGGCCGAGGTGGCGATGGCAGTGTCTTTTGTGAAAAACTATGTATTCCATTCGACGACGGGGAAAACACCATTCGAGAAATTAAGAGGTTATGTCCCTACAGTATCTTTTTTAAAATGAATTGGCTGCCTATGTTTCGTGAAAACACCGAAAGAAAAGATACAGTCCAAACTGGAAAGCAGAGCCAAAGCGGAAATCCTATTGGGATACTCTAGACATATCACAGGATACAGTGTCTGGATACCAGAAGAAAAAAGGTTGATAACAACCGAACAAGCAATATTCAAGGAAGAACAAAATGGCTGGGAGAAGCACAGTAAAAATAAGAATAACGATAATCAGAGTCATAAAGGATTAGAATGGATAATCGACGATGAAGATGTTGACGAAGGAGATACCGCAATGGGGGTGGAAGCTATCACCGAAAATGATGACGGGGACGAGACTACCGAAGAAGATACCCAAAAGAATGTGAATGAAAGGGAATTAGAGGGAGATACGCCAGGGAGTACAGAAGATGAAAATGTAGAAGAGACTAAAATGGAGCGAGAAGATGAGACATCGGGAGAGGAACATGACTTGTACGAAGAAATAAATGGAGGTTCACAGTCAAATGAAGAGGAAACAAGGGAAGTACTTGAAGAGCATCAGTGAACAACAGACACAGAGGAAATAAGTTATGGAAATGATGAAAGCGGCGATGATGAAGCGACTATGCTTAGAATTGATGGTCATAATATATAGTACCCTCCAGGAAAAAAAGAAGGGTTAGCCGACAAAGTGGAAGTGAGAAAGTACTGTTCAACAAATAATTAAATGGTTCCTAGACATTATAAACTGATAAACACTCCGGAGAAAAGGAAGAAGAAAGGTGAAGTACGAGGGTTGGGGCCAGCGATGCCAGACTTGGATTTTTCCACCCAGAACTAGGTTTTTTCCTATCCCAGCGACATCTGCTGAGAAAACCCAGAAAAAACCTAGATGGAGAAAAACCCAGGAAAACCCCCCAGAAAAAACCCAGATGGAAAAAATAAACCCAGAATTAAACACAAGTTCAGAAAGTCACTTTAGAAAACCGTTCATACGTATATAAATGTAAAAAATAAACATGTATATATAAATGTATATAAAAAATAAATGTATATAAAAACATACCCTATTTAAATGTAAAAAGATGAAATATGTTAAATGCAAACATCTAAATGTTGGTTAGATTGAAAGACCGTGGTTATGGTGAATGAAATAATTACAATTAAATTTAGTGACCGACTAAAAGTAAAACATATCAAACCAGAAAATAAATGAAACGCCTTAAAAATTAAATACATGGACAAAAAATTAATTATATAAAAATTAATTTTTATACATGAAGTAAAAACCACACTGTCTTTTTAAAATGGGCTATGGTCTCTGCTGACCTTGAGGTCATTCTCTTGAAGTTTTCATATTTGTATTACAAGTTTCTTTCTTCTTTTTTACAACTGTTTTATTTTAGATTGAGGTTCTCCCCCTACCCTTCCTCTCACTTCAGGGTTTTGTCTGAAGAGGTCGCCGAGATAGTAGGTGACGAAAAAAAAACAGTTCTGGGTGGAAAAACTTATTTCTGGCAATACTTCTGCTGGCAACGCTGGTTGGGGCATAAGTCATGGCAACTATTTTTTTCCTCATAGCTAAGGGATGGTATCACAAAATGTCATATGTCTCGAGGAAACCGTTCGTTCATAGTATATTTCCACAACACCAGATGGTTCTGCGATTTTCTTTTGTTGCATTGAGAACAATGTTAAATCAGTTCTTAGTCAACCGCTGTGCAGGATGGATGTAACCCGGGTTGAACAACGCTCGTATATCAATATAGCCGTCTCCGCTGGCTTTGGTAAAAATTGGAGCACCCACTATACTCTCCGGACTTTTCTCCATGTGATTTTGACTTTATACGGACGGTAAGGAACCATTACGTGGTAGACATCTGCGGACACGAATAGACATTGCAAATGTTGTGCAACAGGAGAGTACCGGATTTCCACATGGTGAGAGAAATGGTGAAGCAGATGATATGGGCGCCTGTCACATCGTTGGCAGCGTATTGTGAACATTAAGGGGACTACTTTGAGGCTCTTTAGAACGGGTATGTGTGCTGTAATGATTCTGGAACATGAAAGTTGTAATGTTATATCAACTACCTTATATAAACATGAAGGGCAAAATATTTCCGTGTTGCAATCTACTGCATGACTTTTACAGTAATTGTTCGAAATGACCGCCATTTGCTTCATAGCACAATTCGCAACGCTTTATAATGGATTGATGTACCCGCTTTATGAGAGAAACAGTTGATTTGCACGGTCGCTGATGTCACCTGCTGCCGCGACAACACGAGCCGCCAATTCTTCTTCGGTATCTACGGATTCGGAGTACACCATTGATTTTATGCTTCCCCATAAAAAAATCCATCGGTGTGAGATCTGGCGATCTCGGTGGCCAAGCAACTGGTCCGCCACGACCAATCCAACGAGCAGGATATGTCTCATTTAGGTAATCTCTAACTGCTCTTGTGTAATGCGAAGATGCGCCGTCATGTTGAAACCACATCAAATGTCTGGTCATTAGTGGAACATCTTCAAGAAGACCAGGGAGCTCCTTCTTCAGGAAACCAAGGTATGTTTGCCAGTTAAGACGGCATGGTAGGAGATATGGCCCAATCAGGACATTGTGAATCATGCCAGCCCAAATATTCAACGAAAAACGAGGCTGAAAACTGTGTTGCAGGTGTTGCACATGGGTTGACATGAGACCTTAGATGACTATTGTAGCTACTGAACATTCCCTCTCGCGTAAACGTTGCCTCATCCGTCCACAAAACCATGGAAGGAAAGTCTGGAATCCTATTCTGTTGCTGCATAAACCATTCCGCGAAAGCACGCCGGGGACGATGATCATTGGAACATAATTCCTGTACCTTTCGAAGCTTGAACGGATGTTGCAGGTTGTCATGTAAAATGCTCCATACAGTGGTATGACTAGCATTCAGAGCAGCTCCGACCGCAGGAGTACTTGTCGATGGATTTCGGTTAAATTTTCCAAAACTTCATCCTCTAATTCAGGGGAGCGTAACCACCGACGAGGTCCACGCTGATGATTATCATGAGCGAATGCGACTGTTTCTCTTAGACGACGATCTACTGCACCAAATGTTCGTGAATTGGGAAGAATTCTGTTGGGATAACGTTCAGCATACAAACGCCTTGCACCATCTATGGTACCAGCAGCACCGAGACACAGATGCATGTCTGCATACTCATTCCATGTAAAACGATTCATACTGTTTGTTTAACTTTGCACATGTAAAAAGTACATCAAGTGATCTTGTTAAAACAAATCTTTACCTACCGCTTTCCCAGAATGCGATTAGTTCATTTACATATGAACTAATCGTATTTTACAAAGGGGTTGGATACCATGGAATCTCCTTGACGAAGTTTGTCCTAAGACTTTTCAACAAACAAGCACGTGCACCTTGAAATTTCTTTGCAAACAATTACTTTAAAAGTTATTACAGTAGATTGCTTGTGTTAATTGTTAAAAATAAAATAATCTAGGCCTACCAACGCACACTGCGTCCCAGTGTCATTTGATTGTTCAATGCAGTATTGTAAGTAAACGGAGCTGCGGGGACCCCATGTTCATATGACAAAAAATACTTCTAAGGACCTCTTTTATCATCTCCGAAAAAATCTGTACTCAATTCTAAAACACCCTGTATATATTTCGCAATTTCCACCCACGGTTTAATTCTCACAAAAAAATAGTTCCCATGACTTATGCCCCAACCCTCGTATATGTTTCTGAAATAAGAATACCCAAGAATTACGAGGAAGCCATATTGTCAGAAGGAAAAGAAAGATGGAAACAAGCCGTGGATGATGAAGTCGAATCAATGAAGAGTAGGGGAGTATGGTAAATCACGGACAGACCAAAAGATAAAAATGTGCTGGGAAACAAATGGATTTACACAGTTAAAAGAAAACAAAGACGGTTCTGTTGAAAAGTACAAGGCAAGAATGGTGGTGAAAGGTTTCAATCAACTGGAAGAAGTCGACTATGATTCAGTCTACTCGTCTGTGGTGAGTTTTCCATTAATTCGCATGTTCTTAATCATCTTAACACTTTGCCTAGGCTGGGTCAATTCGCAGATAGACGTAAAATGTGCCTATCTCTATGGAAAAATGGACTGGGTTCTATATATGGAACAGCCAAGGGTTTATGAAGAAGGGGACCGAAAGACTAAAATGTGCAGACTTGTGGACTCCATCAAAGTGGGAAATTATGGAATATGGAACTCGATAACGAACTCATCAAGCTGGGATTCAAGCCTTTGGTCTCGACCAAGTGTGTATATGTGTATGAACATAAAGCAGTTCTAGTGGTGTATGTGGACGGTATCGTACTGTTCTGGATCAGAAAAGACTCTAAGGGAACTTGAACAAAAAATATCGAATGTGTATGAGATTAGAGTGAATCATCCTATAAATAAACTACTGGGAATAGATTACAAGTTTAAGACAGATAGAATATGGATAGAACAAAGGGAGTATTTAGAGAAATGCTTAAACAAATTTGTAAATCAGGATTTTGCATGTGCTAGAATACCAATAGATCCAGGTTCAATTTATTCAGGGTGAAGGGGAGATAATTGCTGAAAAGAGGTGGGACAGATTTTAGAACTTTAGTAGGAATATTACAATTTATCATTCATAGAACCAGGCCTGATATAGCATACTCAGTAGCCTTTTTATCGAGTTACGCAACTAATCCAAATAAGAATCATTGGTTCCTAGCTGAGAAAATATTTTCATACTTGAAAGGGACACGAGACCGGGGAATACAATATAAAGAAAGGACGGGGAGGAGAATAGTGGCATACGTTGACGCGGATTGGGCGGGGGACCAGAGAGACAGAAAATCAACATTAGGATATGCTATATTTACTGGAGGAAATTTAGTTTATTGGAAAGTTGTGAAACAGGAAACGGTAGCATTGTCAAGCATGAAAGCAGAACTGATAGCAATAGCCGAAACAGTAAAAGAAATATGGTTAAAGCAAATAATCGGTGAAATTGAGGGAATAATTAGTAATATAGATAAACCAGTTATATATAGTGATAACCAAGCTGCTATATTATATGTTAAGGAAGGTAGGGAATCGGTTAGAATTAGACATGTGGACATAAAATACAAGTTTGTGCATCATCAATACAAAAAGGGGTTATTTGAGATCAAACACATCATGGGAAAGGAAAACGTAGCGGATATTTTTACTAAACCTTTACTCTTCAAAAAATTTAGAAAATTCAGAGAAATGATAGTTTGCAGATTGTCGGATGACGAGGATAATTAGTTACAGAATAGTAGAAAATGGTGGGTTATACTCAGATGGTGGGATACGGCAATGGAATTTATGATTATAATGGACTAATCCTAATTCAATGTAATCAATTTGTATCAATATTCAATATTAATGTGTATTAATTTATAGTTGAAATGAATTGAAGAAAGGGGGGGGGGAATTGTTGTGTGAATGAATTGTTAAGTTAATTTAAGTTGAATGCGACCATTGTTGAGAATTAAAAATGTTTTGTAATTGTTGAAGAACTAAAGAGACTTACTAACCGTTGTAACGATTTGTTAGCTCGAATGTTTTTTCAAATAAATCATAATTCACCAGTAAAAGGGACCTTTAATATTTAATATGCAATTATGATACCACGAACAACATACTTTAAGAAATGCTTTTTGTGTGTTCATTTCCAAAAAGATTTGGTAATTTATTGTAAAAATTTAATTTATTGTTTGATGAATCCAATGGGATTTTTAAGTTGATGTGTCTGTAATATAAATAGAACCTAAGTACTAATGAAATCTCTACATAACATATATAGAAATCTCTCACCTAGATCTAAAGGAACATACAGTATCTAGATAATACCGGATTTAATTTGCTTCATTTCTAGCTTAGAACCTCTCTAAAAAAGTGGCAATACTGTACATGGGTGTATCTGGACTCAAATAGACTAACTCTTTTCAAAAGAGATTAGCTTATTCACCGATTAGCATATTCAAAACGATTTCCTTAATCATTCAGTGGTGCAACTTCCTTTAGATTAACTATAAATTATGAGAAAGTATGAGAAAGTGAAAAGTGAAAGTAAGCAAATAACGCTGTTGAACAAATAACATCGCGTTTTCAATGTCATGCTTATTATATTGATAAAAAAAATTAATTTCATTTTTCCTGGCAGTTTTGTTGCTTACATTTCTTAACACAGTAAATGACGTTATTTCGAAAGTGAAATTATTTCGAGATTTTAAATCCTAGATTTTATTGTTCAAAAATAAACTTTCATGGTCATTTCATTAAGATGATTTCTCAGAGTTTCGACACATTTGGGAAAGGGGCTGTGTCTAATTAGACATATTTCAGTGGAGTATGACGTGAAACATAAGCTTAAAAAATCTAAATGATGATTCGAAAATTAAATTAATATAAAAATATAAATTTTATTAAAAAATAATTCAAATTAATACTCTCCTTTAAATATAAGCGTACGTAAAAATATTTTTACATGTTAAAAAAAATCTCTAAATATTTCACATACAAAATGTTATTATTATGAAATTTTTCTAAAATGAAATTATACATTTTATATATAAATATACAGGGTGATTTACATCGAATGTAAAATACTTAAAGGGGGTATT
>JAHWFO010092368.1:185423-198790 GCA_023313115.1 Rhysida immarginata
AATAAAAATGCAAACACCAAGTTCAACAAGTTAATAACTCAGGTTCCGTAAGGCCTAGATTAATGAAATTTGGAGAAATAACAGGGTATGTAAGACTGTGTATACCGTTAAAATTTGATCTAATTCTAACAAGTAGTTTCCGAGTTACTCATTCAACATCATAACACGTGCTCACTTATGAGTACTAACTAGCACTTGTTACAATTTTGACTGTGTAACTCGGAAACTTCTCGTTGGAATTCAATCAAATTTAAACGGTATGCACAGTCTTATGTACCCTGTTATTTCTCCAAATTTCATTAATCTAGGCCTTACGGAACCTGAGTTATTAACTTGTTGAACGTTGTGTTTGCATTTTTATTTCTGTTCATATCTCAGTTATCGTTCAAATTCGGAGCCATGTTCATAGGACGTTTTGTGTTTATCTTAACCTCTATAATACCCCCCTTTAAGTATTTTACATTCGATGTAAATCACCCTGTATAGGAAGGAAAAACTTCTTACTACAAAAATATATGAAATGCCGGAAATGTATTTCGAAGATGGTGCCTTTATTCTCAATGGAATATTTTCTTATTGAAATAATTTTTTAAGAGTAAAAATAATGGATCTCGCTAATAATGGATAACTTGTCAAGGGAGGAGCTCGTATCACCAAATGGTTTTCACATGAGCAAGGAACCTAAGGGATTTTTATAATGGAGTCTGATTGTTTTCTTCGAAAAGTTTTTGCGCTAAAATGAACTGATATCCAATCGAAGACTGTTTTCTTAGTCAAAACTTTTTATCCATTTGACCAGAGACCTGCCTAAACTCTCACGACATGCTCAACAAATGCTTAAAAATTTAACATTGCATTCGACCTATTTCCGTAATCATTTTCGCTTTCTCCTCTCAACTGTAAAATCGTGGCTCAACTGTAAAATCGTGGCTCTAACCGTAAAAATCTACATTAGAAATTTCACAACGATACGATGTAATAAGTAAGTAAGTAAAGTTTAACGTGAAAAGGCCTATATTCCTCCGATAATTTTTAAAGCCACTTATTAAATCATAATCAGTCTTTACATGCTAAGTGATGTTAGAATTTTCATAAAGACTTGGCCAATAATAATAATTATTTGCGACGAAGTGGTCTGTTGGCTTCAAAAATAGTTCAAAGCAAATGGCAGAATAGCTGAAATTAGCTGTAATGTATCCTTTCCAGGAAGGTACGATTTTCGGAGACATTTTGCCATTATTTATTGTTTTCGAATAAAACACAACAATGCAGATGTAATAGCATCATTTCACGTTCTTTCTGGCACGTGCACGTGACTAGCAGCATTCACGCAATAAATCATTACCTAATATTGAAATTATTCTTCTGTATACAGTGTTGTCATTTTAATAATAACATTTTTACATAAACATCCTTATTACCTACTGTTATGTTTCAAAGGGGAAACTTTACCATCTTCCCTTCACCGGAAGCCAGAAACATCTAAGCGATTATCTTGCCGTATGCTGGCGCCGCCTATTGTTGGCTTTTCTGCTGTCTGCTTTTACAACTGAATTGAACAAACGTGACCAAATCCAAAAGTAGTTCCAGTGAGAGAGGTTATCTAAGGAAAAAACCACAGATTTAAGGAGAAAAACAAATTTTTAATGTTTTCTCCTTAATCTGTGGAAAAAACTACCTTTAAATTTAACAAACTTTTACCACTCTCGGCGCTTCGCGCCTCACATCGGCCCTGCGGGCCTCATTCAATGAGGCTCATTGGTCACTGTTTTCCGTTACTCGAACGCCTCCGGCGTTCTGTCTACGACGTCCCCCTCCGGGGGTAAGTAATTGATATATACCCCAACCTATTTGGTTACAGGGGGCAGTTGATTTCCCCTCCGCCGGTTACAGGAGGCTAATGATCCGTATTTTTTAGTGGTCACAGAAATGGCTGCCAGAAAGTTACGGGATCTCATTTTATGGCTAAACCTAAATTAACCCAACCTCAGTTAACCTAACCCAACACCAGAACGCTCAAAAAAATGCTGGCTTACCTTTAAGACATGGTTCCTTTCGATAATGGCTAATTATCCAGAAAGCAGAAAAAAGAAAATCTGAAATCCACAAATAGTTCGAAACGACCGCGATCTGCCAATTGTGTGGTTGCTATGGCAACACCTAACGCACGACGGGAAGAGACCGCCAAAACACGCCCTGTAATGTCGGAATCCACATGCAGGGGGGTGCCAACAGCACTCGGACTAAATATTTTTATTGGCCAAGAAATGGCTCCCAGAAAGTTCTGGGAGCTCATTTTATGGACCATCCTAAGTTAACCCAACCTCAGTTAGCCTAACCAACATAAGAATGAACCCCCCCAAAAAATCAAGCCCCTGTTTTTCTCAATCCCCTTCAAAACAAGTCGCCCACTTTTAGAATCTTCTCTACAGATGGCGTCACCGTACATCATACAGATAATCGCTCAGACGTGTCTGGCTTCCGGTGAAGGGAAAACCGTAAAATCATGCCGTTTCGAATTTCAAAATTTTATAGCTTTTCGTTTCAATTTCATTATTTCTGTATATAGGCATGCTCCTGAACATAGCGTCTAACCCAAATGTACAGTAGCTACCAAAAAAATTTGCACTTACCGCATCGTATCAAATGGAGCGTGTTTAATTTCTGCGCCGCCACGTGCGCAAGATTTTGGAATTACCCACTTGCCAAAGGTAGAGTCCGTAGAATTCCGGCTTTTAATGTCAACGCACCGTTGAATCATGGGAATAAGTTTATTTGAAATAATTTTTTGTTTTGTTTCTATAATAACTATCTTTTAACCGAAATAAAGAAAATAAAAGTGAAGTATAAAAAATAAATGAAAATAAATCTAATAATTTTTCATTTTAAGATGTAATCTAATATATCATCACGTGACGATCGCCTTGGAACTGTTGATGTCATCTCTTATCATATTTACTGCTTATGTGACATAATCTCTGACATCACAATAAAAGAGAATAAAGACGAGGCTTCCGTGATTATACAGCTGACCCATACAAAGAAGATGGCGAAAAGAGGGAAAATTACCAGGTTAACCGTTGCCATCTATTGTCATAAAACCAAAATAGCCGTCATCCTCTAAACAAATCCGAAACATATTAATTTGAATTCTAAAAATTATTGTTTATTTTTCAATTTATTTTTTATACTTCACTTTTATTTTCTTTATTTCAGTTAAAAGGATAGTTATTATTGAAACAAAACAAAGAATTATTTCAAATAAACTTATTCCCATGATTCAACGGCGAGTTGTCACTAAAAGCCGGAATTTTGCGGACTCTACCTTTGGCCAGTGGGTAATTCCAAAATCTCGCGCACCTGGCGGTGCAAAAATTAAACACACTCCATTTGTCACGATGTGGTAAGTGCAAATTTTTTTGGTAGCTACTGTACATTGGACCATAATATCTTGGTTATTTGTATAATTTTATATTACTTACCTGATCTTCGCCTAATATCTTTCTGCAATATAAGACTCGAACGGCCGTACACACCAAAGTAGCATCACATGATTCAGGATAACTTCGTTCATAATTACATTTCGCATTCTCCAACCACGGATTGAATGATTCTCGGAGTAATTCACAATTCTTTGTAAGACTCAATCTGATTGGTTATAGGCTCCGTGCGGAGTTAATATTTCCGACCTTGGTCCCCTCTGGCGACAAAAATTAGCATTTTCTGAATGAGTCGTTTCCACTGCTTGTATTCATCACTGCGTTCTAAACTGCATTTTGTGGTTTTCTTTTGGGTTTTCTTAGGGCTTTAAAGCCACAAAAAATTTCTACTAGCCATTAAATCCAGTATCTCAAGCAATGGAAGGCAGGATCTCATTCAATAACTTACAAATTTAGTCACCAGATGGCGAAAAACGCCAATTTCAGTGCTGCCACACATTGTGTGCACGGAGCCTATATGCACATATTTTATGCACAAGATGTAAATCTGATATACTTTTCGCTGCCGAATTTCAAATCCCTACCTATGTAACTGCGAAAGCTTAATGGAAGGAGCATCCCATTATTGTCATTTATTCCTGATTGGAGGCTTATGAATTGCTAATCAAGAAAAAATAATTTTTTATGCAGTTTGTAGCGCATGCCTTTACCAAGGAGGAGAAACGGGTAAAGCGACAACGGGATCGGGTGCTGTCAATCGGCACTTGGAACGTATTCTCCATGACAGGAAAGGAATCAGAGTTAGTGGAGGAAGCCAAACGGTATCGACTGGATATCATAGGTATTACCTCTACGAAACGTCCGGGTTCTGGAACTGTGGACTTAGAAGGAGGGTGGAAGCTTTTCTACTCTGGTGTCAACCCTAACATGACTGCCCAGGCGGGAGTGGGGATACTCACAAGTCCCCGGCTGGCAGATTATGTTGCAGATTGGACCCCCTTAGGTGGAAGACTGTGTCTCCTGAGGCTCCTGGGAAACGGTCTCTCTTTCTATTCGTTGCATATGCTCCGAATGCAGTCACAGAGTACCCACTTTTTCTAGATGAAGTTGATGCTGCTCTTAGCAGGAGAGGGAGTGCAGATTCTGTCATCCTGATGGGCGACTTCAATGCACACGTAGGGGTTGATGACCAAACGTGGAGGGGCGTGATTGGGAGGAATGGTGACCCCGATTTGAATGGGAGGTGCTTGTTGGATCTCTGTTGCAACAATGGACTTTCCATCACAAACACCTTCTTCCAGCACAGGGATGTCCATAAGTATACCTGGTACAGGGATGCAATGGACCAGAAGTCACTGATTGATTTTGTAATTGTTTCAGCTGACTTATTCCGATCAGTGTTGGATACTCGTATGAGAAGAGGGGCAGAACTATCAACTGATCACCACCTTGTTGTCTGCACTTTGCGGTTCTCTGAATCCATGCCAACCAAGCGAAATACTAGGTTCAGACAAACTTGGCGCATCAAATGGGAGGCACTGGAGGATAGAGCTGTGAGGAAGACCTTTGCAGATAGCATATCTTCAAGTTTCAAAGAACTACCCAGTGATCATGGTACTGTTGAAGAGGAGTGGCAGTTGTTTAAAACTGCTGTGATTACTTCGGCTGCATTGTACTGTGGTCGTAAGCGGCTGAGTGTGGCGCAGGGCGGTGAGAAAAGGACTGCATGGTGGAACGATGAAGTCCAAGAAGCTGTCAAGGCAAAGAAGGAAGCCTATTTGCTATGGCTTGCAAATAAGTCAACTTCGAGTCGAGTGCGGTACACTGGGGCGCGAAAAGCAGCAGCAAAGACAGTATCAACAGCTAAAGCCAAGGCCTGGGAGAAGTTCGGGGAGAAATTGGAGGCAGACTATGGTTCGGCAAACAAGGTGTTCTGGCAGACCGTGCGCCGCCTCCGTGAAAAGAAGTCTCTTTCATCACAAACTATTAAGAGTTCAGATGGGAGGCTTCTGAAAACGGAGGAGAGCGTATTGCATAGGTGGAAGGAATACTTTGCATCTCTTCTTAATCCGGTGACAACAACAACTGAGGCATACGAGGTGCACCTTGGAGCGGAGAATAGTCACGGTAGTATCACTGAAACAGAAGTCAGATGGGCAATTAAGTCCCTGAAGACTGGCAAAGCTGCAGGTGATGATGAAATCCGGATGGTATCCTGTGGCTGTTAAAGGCCTTAAATCAGGATGGTATCCTGTGGCTGACTCGAGTGTGTCAGGTTGCTTGGATATCTGGACAGGCCCCTAAGCAATGGCAGACAGGAATTGTGATCCCTATCTTCAAAAAGGGAGATCAGAGAGATTGCAACAACTATCGAGGCATCTCTTTGCTCAGCATTCCTGGGAAAGTGTACGCTAAGTGTCTGGAGAAGAGAAGTCGGGAAATAGTCGACTCCAAACTGTCAGGGGAGCAGTGTGGTTTCCGACCTGGCCGAAGCACGACGGATCACATCTTTGCTCTAAGGCAAATCTTTGAGAAATCCTGGGAGTATGCAAAAGAGGTCTACGCTTGCTTTGTGGACCTCGAAAAAGCATATGACAGAGTTCCTCGGGAGAAGCTCTGGCAAGTGTTGCAAGAGTATGGAGTGGATGGGCAATTACTGGTTGCTATCATGTCTCTGTACGAAAGCTCTGAGATGTCTATCCAGTCAAGACCGTTCACCGTGGGTGTTGGACTCCGCCATGGGTGCGTACTGTCGCCCATCTTGTTCATTATCTTTATGGACTGGATAGACAGGGGCAGCCGAGGCGATGAGCGTGTTTGTGTGAACGACTGCCTGGTGGAGAGGTTGCTCTTTGCGGACGACCTTGTCCTGCTTGGGTGTTCTCGCACGAACCTTCAGCATGCACTAGACCGGTTTGCAGCCAAATGTGAAAAAGCTGGGATGAAGATCAGTGTGGCTAAAACCGAAGTTCTGGTTCTTTCAAGACAGCCTGCTCAGTGCGCTCTCCATGTTAGGGGAGCCTCATTGAGACAGGTGGAGAAATTCAAGTATCTCGGGATTGCATTCACGAGTGATGGACCGCAGGAGAAAGAATTGGATGCTCGGATCAGTGCAGCAAGCTGTGTCAGACGCGAACTGTGGCGATCCGTGGTAACGAAACGAGAGCTGGGTAACAAAGCCAAGCTCTCCGTCTTCAAATCTATCTTTGTCCCCATTCTCACCTATGGTCATGAGGCTTGGGTAATGACCGAAAGAGTGCGATCGCGGGTACAAGCGGCCGAAATGAGATTCCTGAGAAGTGTGGCAGGTGTTACCCTACTAGATAGAGTGACAGCAGCACAATAAGGGAATCTTTAGGTGTTGAGCCGCTACTTCTCGCATTGAGAGATCTCAGTTGCGCTGGTATGGTCACGTGATACGGATGCCGCAAACTAGTCTTCCTAGGCAGATGTTATTTTCCAAGCCGGTGGGTAAGAGACCAAGGGGTCGGCCTAGAACCATGTGGCTAGACTACATGGAGAATCTGGGTTCGAGTCGCTTGGATATTACCAGGGAGGACATGCGCCTGATGGCGGAAGATCGCGATCGCTGGAGATCCTCCATAGGGCTGCTGCCCCCGCGACCCTAACGGATAAGCGGGTTTGAAAAGTAAGTAAGTAAGTAAGTGTGTAGCGACAATAAAAGTTTAAACAAGTTACTGTATGTCATCCTTTCTAACTGAAATTATTTTTCGAGGTCGGACTCTTCCTAAACAAATCAGTTTTCTTGAAGAAAGGCTAAAATCGTCGAATGTGTCGGTAAAGTCATCCAACATGTTTGACTAATTTCAACCACCAACCATGCATTAATTCTCGATTCGATAGGTACGTAGCCTACTCTACTATCAGCGTAGGCTACGATAGGTAATCCTCCGACAACCTCGAATCAAACGTTGACTGAAATGTGATACTTAATCCGAGAATTTTGTCATGGTGAATACGAGAACTATCACTCAAAGCTGATACGAGTTTTATCCTTGATGGTGAATATGGCCGTATATTTATATTAATTAATTGACTTTACACATCATTGGCCTTTTATAAAAATTACCAATAATTTTATAAAAAATCCGATTGATATGTTTCCTCGATAATATATCGTATTTCTTTGAATAATAATCCTCATTTTATCGCCACCCTCAAATAAACGCCGCAGCTTTTATTATTCAAAAATTAATTACCAATATATTATTATTTTATAAGAAAATTTTATTTTTAAGGTAAATGTAAAGTATTTTTATTAGGAAAACAAACAGACACTTAAAATATTTACCTATAAATTTTAAAAAAAATTTTAAAAAGGAAGCAAGAATGTAACGTAAACCATAATGGATGAATTTAATGCTGCTCTCAAACAATCGCCGTGGCGTTTATTCAAAGAAATACGGTATACAGCACTACTTACACAGTATCTTTATTTTTGAGCAATTTACATAATTAAGATCGTATTTATATAAAACAAATTGATTATAATGACAAAGAAAAACTTCAATTGGAAATCAATGCCGGGAGATTTGGTTTGGTTTTGTAAAATTTTCCACTTTGTCTGTGATTGTAAAAAAATGGTTATCCTGAAGGTTATAAAACTTAAATAACCATTTAAGTTTTATAAAAGAAGACGTGGATCATAACCATTGACATATTTACGGCATCCACCGATACCATCATCCATTAAAATAAAAATGTTTCGTTAATGGATGTGATCAATGCGCTTGTATGGCGTGCAAGTTCCGCTTACGTATTTGCCTTGCGCGTCTATGGAGGTATGGAAGTGAGATATTAGTAGTACAGGCGTATTCCAATTTACGACGATTCGATGATACGACGGTAGGTGGCAGCACCACTCAATTTTCAATTCAATGCAATAACTGAAACTAAAACAAAACATGAAATTATAAACACCTTTGTGGGACACTGACCTCAAAGCGTGCTTCCTATTCTCCACTATCCAGTGAGAGCAAGCCGAAAAGACAAAGAAAACCGATTTCACTGGAAACAAAGCTGAACATAATTAAGCGGCAACGTGCAGGACAAAGTGTGCAGTCCATCGCTGACTCCTTGGGACTAACACATTCGACCGTGTCCAAGATCCTCAGCAAGAAGACTGACATCTGGGAAGCTGGAGCACATGCAAGTAGAGGATGGTTTGCACGCTTCAAAAATCGAGCAGCACTTCACAGTTTGAAGATGACGAGAGAGGCTGCGAGTGTTGTGTTGGAAGCTGCTTTTCCTGACATCCTCAAGCAACACATCATGAAGGAGGCTACAGTGCAAAGCAGGTTATGAACTTTGAGGAGACAGGATTGTTCTGGAAGTGAATGTCATCCAAGACCTATATTGCAAGGGAGGAGAAACTGGGTCCTGGACACAAGGCGGCGAAGGATCGTATTACTGTTGTTTTGGGAGGCAAGGTTGAGGGGGACCTGAAGTTGGTGATTCACACGTCGGAGAAGCCCAGAGTATTCAAAAGAACATCTGCCCGTCAGGTTTAAGTCCAACCGAAAGGCTTCGGTGACTGCTGACATCTGCGAGACATACGTTGCGCATTCCTTATCACCGATGCTCACCCGTTGTGCCGAGGCAAACAATTTACCTAACAAATGTTTGCTTTTGGTTAACAACGCTCCAAGCCACCCAGAAACCATGGCATCTGTTGCTCCTAACATCGAGGTCATGTTCTTGCCAAAAAATACCATATCCCTTCTCCAGCCCATGGATCAGGGTGTAATTGCTACTTTCATGGCCTGTTATATGCGGCGTACAATGGCTCTCTGCTGCGTGCCATTGACGGGCGTGAGCGGGAGACCATCAAGACATTCTGGCGGGGATACAACATCAAGAATGCCATTGACAACGTGGCCGCCGCTTGGGGTGAAGTCAACAGCTCAGCATTGAATGGCGCATCAAGAAATTATGTCCCGAATGCATTAAGAGTGGATGCGAATTACCGAAGTTCAAAGACATCATCAGTGACATCGTCAGTCAGTCTCATGTAGCTGATATTGAGGACGTTGATGAGGAAGGCGTAGAAAAACTGCTGGAGAACCATTGTGATGAGTTGCGTCAGCTACATCAGCACGTCAACGAGGAAGAGGAGGAAGATGAGGTTACACCTGCCAAGACCCTTACGGTCAAGAGCCTTCGGGAAATTTTTAAACGGTGCCAGAGTGCCCTGGATTGCATTCAGGATTTGGACCCCGATGAATCGCGCAGTGCCACAATCGTGCAAGAAATGGAAAAGCCTTTGGCACAGTACCCCCATCTTTATGATGAAATGAAAAATGCCCTTACACCGCCAAAACTGACGTCAATCTTCACACCGAAGGAATAAGGCACAGGAAGTCATACGTACATTCTGTATCCTCATGTACATTCTGTAAGTCATTATTATTTTACTGTAGTTCTTAATTGTGTTGCATGAGAAATAAAAATTATTTCTGCTTATTCAGTAGGATATGTGTGGTTGCCTTCTCTCTCTCTCTCTCTCTCTCTCTCTCTCTTTCGCCATTTTTGAATGGCTAGGAACGCATCCAGGTGGACACCATGTTTAGGACGGTTTCGACTTATGACGGACTTTTGGAAACGGAACCCCGTCGTCAATCGGGGTACGCCTGTATTACTAACAGCAGTCTGAGGACGAGGAACTAATAGGAAAAAATAGAACTTGAACCAAAGTTCTCCTTTAGATATACTTCGTCCGTCCACACGCTCACGTGATGATTGCGGTCATGAACTAAAATCGATTCCCTCAGGCTGGTATTTTATTTTATTACACACTTTTATTGAATTTCACTTGTTTGTGTGTTGTCCGCAAATTTTGTAATCAATATTTTGCCCACTTTCTGACTACCTTCAACTCGAAACTTTTCCCAATGGCGTCTTATCGATGATAATGCATGTTTCATTCGTTAGTTTCACTAGTCTTGCATTTATTCCTAAGTTATTTAATATTTAAGTTTAATATGTATATAGTGCACGAGGCTAACAAGAACTACAGGCTCCGGCACTGAAAAGTCACCTGACCAAGATAGGTCTATTAACAATCCAACCTTCATTGTTTCCAACAAAGGAAAAAACACTGATTGTTAAAATACAAGATGGAAACAATGAAAATTACATTGTTAACAGATCTATCTTGGTCAGGTGATTTTTCAGTACCGGAGCCTGTCTTTCTCGTTAGCCTCGTACAGTGCACGTAGCCCACGAGATAGACAGGCCCTGGCGCGGAAAAGTCACCTGACCATCTTAGTCCGAATAACAATGTAACCTTCATTGTTTCCATCTTGGACTTTAATAATCAGCAATTTTTCAGCTTTGGGTTAATCAGCGTAAAAATGAAGGTTACACTGTTATTCAGACTACGATGGTCAAGTGACTTTTCCGCGCCAGGGTCTGTCTTTCACGTGGGCTACATCAACGCCACTTAAAAAACAAAGCCTGATTACTGCGTCATCAAACCAGGGCTGACAATCCAATCTTCACTGTTTAAAACAAACGAAAAAACACTTGTTGTAATCAGTGTTTTTTCGTTTGTTGAAACAATGAAAGTTAGATTGTCAGCCCTCGTTTGATGACGCAGTCAGCAAGCAGTGAGCAGGCCTTGTTTTTTAGGTGACGTTGGCTACGTACAGTGCAATCATGACGTAACGAGTGCTTGTATTCTTGTTTATTGTTATCGTTGGTAATTTTCGTATGTAATTTTTGTTAATTTGATCATCAATGCTAGGAGAGTTATGATTAGTCAACGTAATATATTGTTGTAAACGCTTTGCCGAGATACAAACGTAGCCGACGTAGGATTCCAAAGTCTTTTTTTTGGTTTTTTAGTTATCATATAAACGCTTATTTTTTTAAAAATAAAGATTAAAAAGAATAAAATTAAATGTATAAAAATTTTAAAGCACACGTTTTCACCTTAAAAAGTGCAGCAAAAAATAAAAACTCTAAATTTAAAAAAAAGGTAAAAGTATGGTGGCGCGTTTAATATTAATTTTTAAAAAGAAAATACTACATAATAAAAATAACGCGCCACCACACATTTACCTGTTTTTTTTTTATAATTAGATTTTTTACTTTTTACTGCACTTTTTAAGGTGAAAGTGTATGCGTTAAAATTTTTATTTTATACATTTTATTACATGTCTCTCGTGTTAAACAGAATTTTTTTTTTTTTTTACGAAATCCAGACATAATTAGGTGAAATTTTGTAAGCTGAAAATAAATTCTTTGGTTATACTACTGCCATTTGATATGTTGATAAGCTAAGGAAATGTTGAAAAAATATCCTGCATGTTATAAATAACCATATTTATATAATGTCAGAACATAATAAATAAATTAGAAATTTTACGTCATCTTCACTCCTTAGTAGCTATTAACTATTATTTTGAAATCAGTTATTTATACTTTATATTATGTTGCATAGAATATAAAAAATACCGCATTCAATATTAAGAAATCGAAAGTGAAAGTAAAAAAACTGGAAAACACCGGGGGGGAGGGGGGGTAGTGAACAACATCGACTTCGAGCTCCAAGGTTAAGGATAAGCATTAATGCGTATTACTACGTTTCATGAAAGTAGAGAAAGAAAATTGTTACCGTGAATATTGACTTCATACCCATTGCGAGAAAAGGTAATGTTTACATTTATAAATCCGTTGTGTATTCTTTAAATAAGAAATATTACCTACAATACACCTAATCGCTCGTCATCCATTATGGATGCCCCATATTTCGCTATAACGTAGTTAACAAAACCTGAAATTAATGGATGCATTCGCGAAACAGCGGCCTTTTCTTTTCCACTCACCACAGAGAATTCACTTTTTCCGAAAGGTTAATAACCTTGTTTTTTTGTTTCCATGATTTTCCGTCTATTTTTCTCACTCGCTAAATCAAGTGAAAAAAAATGAACCTCAAAAATCAATGACGTAAAAATGGTGACGACCAATCAAATTATATATCACTGAAAACATTATAATAAGCTTATTTTTTATAAATTAACATTTTAATAGGTTTTAAAAATACTTTTTTAATCAACGTATTTTTGAGATTTTGAAAGATTATAAATTCATGTAAAGAGCCATAAAGCCCGTCAAATTAATTAATTACGTATAAATTTGAATGAATTAGATTATAGACAAGTGTGTATAATTACATTATATATGTGCTATGCGAATTATAAAATCAATGTATTTGTGTTAAACTTGAATAAAAACTAAGCAAAAACTGTGGATAAGAGGTTTCCTCTAATTTTGGTTAAACTTGAATATCTAGTTTTATAATTTTTTAATGTTTTAATGCTAATTGCCCGATAATGGCGTACCAAACATAAACCAAAAAGCTTATATAGATTACTTTATAAGTTATTTGATGAAGCCAATTCAAAGTTCGAATAAATTTACAAATGTAACCCGAAGATCCCTGGTTCAGTCCAGGCCGTGGAATTTTTTTTATACTATTTTTTATTTATTTATTTATTTATTTATTTATTTATTATTATCCGGAGGGATATGGTGAAAAACTCCTCCTAGGCCTATATTCCAATTGTGCTGTAAAACGTTTAAAAACTTTTTTTAAAAAAAAACGGGTTATAAATAAATTATTAAAATAATGGTTTTACAATGGTTTAACTTTTACTTTCGATTGAGGTTATTATACGTATTAAAAGCAAGATTGTATTCTACAGAAAATTATTATTTTTATGACGAGAATTCTCTAATCTATTTCAAGTAATTTTTAAAGGAATATAAATAAAGCGAAATAGCGTTTAGTATACAAATTAGTATTAATATATTCTCTTTTCTTACTATAAAATTCGAAATTGAATATATAAAATACAGAAAATGGAAATTTAGAAGAATAAAAATAATGCATTCGCCAATCTT
>JAHWFO010092368.1:210682-280613 GCA_023313115.1 Rhysida immarginata
CAAGGACCAAGTGACTGCCACCCCGGCAAATCCGTTCCCACTGGAACAATTGGGCCTAAACTTCATCTTGCCTGGATACTGGATTTTACGCCTTTACGTACCTAAATAGCACATAGATATGTTGCCCTCTCTGAATCCCAACCCCGTAATTCCGACCCACGTATAGCAATCAAAACCAAACTAAATAGTGCAGATGGACATGCCCATTGTAAGCTACATTTTGAATTTCAATCTTCTACCTCAAAAAATGTAGAAATTATGAAGGGGACGGACTGACATTATAAAACCAATAAATAGCTCCATTCTTATTTTACTTACGAGGGCCAGTCAAATGAAAACCGGAAATAATTTTTTAAGCTCCTTTATTACAGAGTTGATACACTATTTTTCTTTGTAGTTCCCATCTTTTTTATGCATTTCGCTATCGAGTCGGGAAGGCATGGATACCTCGGGAAAAAAAAAATCATATAATAGAGATCTTGCTTATAGGAATCTGCATACCGAATTTCGCTCCTTTATATGCATAAATACACCTAGAGCTTTTACTACCCTCTAATTTTCACCCCCAAAACTCCGACCTTAGTGAGCTAATCAAAACCAAACTTTCGAATTAAAAGACCATCAGCGGTGTGATAGTCATAAATAAAAGGTGCTGTCTTATGATTGAAAGATAGATTGAAAGATTTGTTAACATTAGGGACAAGGCCGTTGTTAATAGCCCACTGAGAGACAGCTATTAACTAAATTTGAAGGTGCACATGCCCATAGTAAGCAACATTCCGAATTTCAACCTTCTACCTCAAAAAATGTAGAAATTATGAAGGGTAATTCAAATCGTGTGTAAAATAAAACCAATAAGTAGCTCCATTTTTCCGCTACTTAATAAGCTTATAGATTATGAGCATTTGTGCAATCGTGCGTCGACAGACCGATTTCACGTGCGCGTGCCGATGTCAATAATGCTTAAAAGATGAACAGAAAGTAACAATATATTCCTTCTTGACAAATCGATTTTTATATTCCATCTTTGAATTCTTTACACTCACTGTTTTAGCACGTGAATTCGACTTGAAGGGGTCCACGAAAAACTCTGAAAAATTGATACGGCCGAGCTAAGACTTTGATGGTCATCTTTCTGAAAACAGAATTTGATAAAGTTAATCTGTTTTCAAGTTATCGTGCAAACGGTGAATGGCCGGACGGATAAACGTACAGATCAAGGGCGCATTCCTATAAGTAGCTTTTATGCTAAAGCTCCTAATAAAGTAAGATTCAGAAAATTAAAATACGTTTTTTATTGGTTCAAAATATTAGAATACGTGAACAAACTAACAAATTGAACACTTCATTGAACACCACACTGAGCACTTCATTCATTGACAAAGGTAACGTGACCATTGAAATTTCATTTTGTTGTAGTGTATTTGTTTTTACGCTTATTTTTAATCTCCTTTTTGTTAAAACCAGCGTTCTGAGCTCTACAACTGTACTATTGGAAATTTTTCTCTACCTATAACGGTTACAAAGTGCAAAATTTGAGGGCAAAGGTCAAAATTGACAGCACTCTTGTTTAGCCCCTACCTAACTTCCTAATGTTGCCTGCAACAGATTTATTGTATCTTCACTCGTTTTGAAATTGTATTTCGGCGGAGGGGTAACAGACTTTTTGACTCACCCTGTATATAAAGCTCAAGTAAGGAGTGAAACACAATTTCAACTTTCGAATAGAATTGAAGTTTCGGGAATGGATCAACCGGAAAATGGATTAAAGCACTTAACAATTATTTTCTTATTTTTTGAGTTTGATTTCGTGATTTATACACATTTCTTAAAATAAACTTTCTTTTAATATCAAAACATAGACTTACTTAATAATTTAATGTAATTATCATTTACTTTAATAATCCGTTCATGAAGCATAACTGCATTGAAGGTTTTTAAGAATGGCTTTAAAAATGTCTCATGTAATGATGAGAAAATTAGTTGCCGTAAATATAACAGAGCATATTTGTTATATTT
This sequence comes from Rhysida immarginata, assembly GCA_023313115.1. Lineage (NCBI taxonomy): Eukaryota > Metazoa > Arthropoda > Chilopoda > Scolopendromorpha > Scolopendridae > Rhysida > Rhysida immarginata. The sequence goes on from JAHWFO010092368.1 coordinate 212,702, forward strand.
AATACAAATACCGACATTTCAAGAAAGTTTGCGTTTGTCACTATTTCTTATAAAATGCGGGCTTGTGGTTATAATTATACCGGAAAAGTCATAAGCTTTTTAGCCTTATACTAAAATCCCACTAAGACAAACGAGATTTAGATTTAAAAATGCGGAGCAATTAATTGCCGTGGACGATTAATCTAACTTCATCTCTGAATATATTTTTATCTCCGACCTCATCACGTGACCAATTTATAATGTAAGGTTTGCATATCGCAACCGGCTTTTTTGGAACAAAACTTTACCTTATGCATAACTCTAACGAGACTGTATAACGTAAGGGAAAATATACTCCCAGAAACTCTGTACTGTTCCAGTTTATTCCGCTGTCAATTTTTGTAAAATTTTAAAAAATTGCAGATATCGTTCATGGGCTGCCACAATGGCCATTGTAAAAAAAGGAAATATTATTGTAAATCGATTGTGTATTGATTGCCTATATTAGGCTTATTTTTTGATATACAGGTTGAGACTGAAACCCTGTCACAATCTTCTCAGGCGTACTCCCCATGGCCAAATAAGAAAAACAAATGTCCCATCAACGTGGGTCTGAAACTCAACCGTTAACGAGAAAATTGGCGTCCCCTTGTGAGGTTTGTTTTACAGATTTTGTTCCAAATGACGACCATGTGCTTCAACACAGGCGTGCAGACGTCTATGAAACGAATGACGAACACGTTCTAACACTCTTGTGCGGTTTCTAATTGCATCAAATTCGGCGAAAATGCGGTCCCATAGCTCATTCGTATCCTGGACGTGTGTTGCATACACGTTATCCTTAACATGCCCCCACAGATGCCACTGGCCCCCGCACGTCCAATCCATCCTGCGAGAAAGCTTTCATTCAGAAACTGACTTGCAACCTCGCTGAAATGTGCCGGAGCGCCATCGTGCATAAACCACATGTCCAGTCGCCACTGCAAAGGAGCGTAGTCTAACACCTGCGGCAGGGTGTCGTGCATCTACAGGGTGATTATAAAGTCACTATACATTTTGGTGAAAAATCCGTTTTATTGCAGCAATTGCAGTACGCATCAACCAGATATCATACCAGGACACATTCTTAGTACATTTCAATGTGTCCCCCTTGCACATCCCGGCACAGCTCCCAGCCTGGCCCGGAAAAGATTGCGCAACATAGCCGGTGTAATGTCCTCCACCCCACCGCGGCTGTAATCTGTTATTTCAGCTGTGCAATGGTGCGGAATCCTGACCTGGTACACCTTGGACTTGATAAAACCCCACGCAAAGAAATCCATGGGGTCAAATCTGGGGACTGTGAAGCCTACAGTCTTGGCGAGCCTTGTTCAATCCATCTGCCTGGGAATGCGCGATTCAGGTAGTGCCAACGATGTTGGCCAAATGGGGTAGTACCCCATCCCGTTGGAGCACAACGGTATCCTAAATCCTTCATCTCACAACTGTGGCTCCAGGAATTGTTCCAACATGTTGAGGTACACGGTACCATAGATACCCCTCGGCAAACATGAAGGGCCCATAGACCTTTGATTGTGTAACTCCCATCCACACATTCACTTTGGGGGTGTTCGGTGTGCAAATAAATGAAATTCGTTAATGATTTCACCAAAATGTATAGTGACTTTATAATTACCCTGTATTATTCCAAGAACATCCGGTATAATGTTCCGGTCAATCTCGTAGGCAAACGTATTATGAAATGCCCACATTTGGACGCCATTTTTCTCGTTAACGGTTGAGTTTCGGACCCATGTTGATAGAACATTTGTTTCTTATTTGGCCATGGGAAGTACACATGTGAAGTTTGTGACAGGGTTTCAGACTCACCCCTTTATAATATCATTGTGCCAGTATTGTACGATGGTGGAATAGATAATCACTTTTGTGTATGGAGAGACTATGTCGAAAAGTGAATAGTGCCTTACATAGAGGACAAATGTAAGTATCGGATACAACAACAATTTTGAAAATCGCTTAAAATTAAAAAAGTTACATCCATGGAAGCATTACTCTTTTACCAACCCTCGTATATTCGCTCTTTTTGTAATATACATCGCGGATTTTCAACTGTAGGTGTTGACTGTTTTCTTTTCTTTAATATGAAAATCCGTATTAATAATGGCGATCGGTATTTAAAGTGATGAATTTTTTTAATAAAGCTGAAATGCATTTACTCAAGACTGTTCGCCGTAAGTGTTGGACGCCACCAAAAGTGCGTACTGTCGCCTCTCTTGTTCATTATCTTTATGGATTGGATAGACTGGAGCAGCCGAGGGGATTAGCGTGTTAGCCGATGATTACTTATAGTTCTGGTCAGAATTATAAACACACTGAGCATTTGGATGTAATCGACATGAAAAGCGGTTAATTGAATGTATAATGTAAGAAACTTGCTCAGAAGGATAAAACATTCAAAAACAAAGTAAAGTCGTCTAAATAAATACCACTTGGTTCCTCAAAGGACAAGGGCTGTCCCTGAGAGCAATTGCACGGAACCTGAATCACTCCAATGTGCAAATAAAAATGTACTATGTCGAGGACCCGGTGGAACGGTGTTAAAGCGAAGTGGACGGAAACGAAAACTCAGGGAACGCAGCATCTGGCGCATTAAGAAACTTGCAACCTCTGAGAATATGCCCTGCAATCAAATCAGACAACAGCTTATACTGAAACTGTATCAAGATCAACAGTGTCTTGTGTCTTTCAAGCAAATTCCAACATTCAATACAGAAAACTGAAAAGAAAACCAAGCTTAGAAAGCTAAACGCTTAGAGTTCGCAAGCAACATCAGTTGTAGGGCAGTCAGTGGCATGCGGTTAGTTTTTCAGACTAAATTTCAGAAAAAAAAATAAATTTGGACAGGCCAGATGGTAACAATACTATTGGCACTCCCTACATCAAAATTCAGTAGTGCAACTGAGCCGATAAATGGGTGATGGGTCAGTGAATAATGACCGAAAGAGAGCGATCGCAGATGCAAGCGGCTGAAATGAGATCCCTACAAGATAGAATGCACAGAATAGAAGGCAGTATGGAGTCCTTAGGTGTTCAGCCGCTTCTTCTCCGCATTAAGAAATCACGTGGTATAAGCACGTGAAAATGATGCCACAAAGTGGTCTTTCTAGGCAGTTGCTATTTTCCTAGCCGCTGGGTAAGAAACCACTGGGTCCACATAGGATCCGGCGGCTAAACTGCATGGAAAATCTGGATTCGAGTCGCTTGGATATTACTATTGAAGATATGGCGGAAGATCTCGAAGGCTGGAGATTCCCCATAGAGCTGTTGCTCTAGCGACTTTAACTGATAAGTGACTTTGAAAAGCAAATAAACTAAAATGCAAAACAGAATCACATATGCTGAGGTCAGTGGAATGTAGCAATCTAGTGGATGCCACATGAATCAGTGAAAAAAGTCACGTTTAGAAGTACTTCACTAATACAAATACGTATAAGGGAACCATCCAAATCGTTATCTCACAGTTTCACACCAAATTGAAATATATGGAATTTTTGTACGGCTGTGTGTGCTCAAATGTTTTCTGTTTTCGCGGGTTATGTTGAAAGAAACCGACTGAGATTTCTTAATAACACACGCATCAAATGCAACTTTAGGTGAGTAGCATATGAGTTTGGTGTGAAACATAGATCTGTATCGGATGGTTCCGTTGTACAGGGTGTTCAAATATGACTCCCTGATTTTAAGTGTAAATATCTCGGAAACGAAAAACGATAGGAGAATGAAACAAGTGGTATGTTTATTTGGAAAGCCTTAAAGATCTGATACTGAAGTTTCGAGATTAGTTATAAATTAGTTACAAATGTTGCCGACAGATGGAGCAAATCAGAGAAATAGGCTATAAACTGTCCTTTACAAGCAGTCATTGCAATCACATCACAATCGATTCAAAATGTGCAACTTCGCAGCACAGATGGCGCAAACGCAGAACAAAATTTCTGAATCCTTTACTGGACACCCTGTAAGTGTACTAGTGTTGGAACATCATACGCAAACAAAACAGAAAAAAACTATATGCTAGATAACGGTTTCTAAATCATCTGCTCTGGCAGAACGGAACAAGAAAAATTTGGGAAGAATAGTACTTGCCATTTTCTGAATTATAAGTTTTCTGCAGAAGTATGCAATGAATGAAATTTTTCTGCATGTGCAGAAGTGGCAATGTATGTCATGGCCATAGACATAACCGTGAATTTTGTATGTGACTCAATAAAATAAAATGTTGTAAATATACTCGATGATTCTAACTTGAGATTGTTTGCGCATGTAGAACAATTGAACAGTGCTGTCCTTGTCTATAGGATATGTGACAGAGGCCAATGAAAGTTAGGTGGGAGCAAATAGAAAAATACTTGAGAATATAATAACATATTTTAAGAATTTGAACAAATGGCGATCCTGTTAAGAACCAAAATAACCACAAAGACATGATGAGTAAAAAATAAAAAAATAAAACATTGTTGGTGTCATTTATTCGATAGTTTTATCTCCAATTTTAGCTTCTAAATTTTCCTACCTCTTAGGAGTTAATCGGCTTGCTAGTGATGTTACTGCGCACATGCATATTTTGATTACATGTTATATCTGAAAAAATTTCTTCAACATAAATTAAAATCGTCAGCACCAAATTAAAACATACGTATATAAATATAGGAAGCAAGAGGCATTCTATTTGAGGACATGACATCAGTAACTTGAAACATTCCCAGAAACAAAGGCTTCCTTGTTAAGAAAATTAAACAAAGAAGCTTCCTCTTTGTATCAGAGGATATAAATCAGTTATTAATAATAACCGTGCATTGGTTGTTCCTCAAAATGAATTCCTGTTGCGTATAGCTTTTCTCAAGACCTTCGTTCTGCATTTGTTAGTACGAGAGGAAGTCAGTAAGTTACAAAAGGATATAGAAATGAAGTCAGTAAGTTACAAAGGATACACAGGGTGAACACAAAAGTCTGAACCCCCCTTTCATTTTTTGAATCGAAGCAGATATGTCAATTTTGATGAATCCAATGAATAGGAAGTTTGGGTGGCCTATCCCATGGTGCACTTTTCATCATCCCAAATATGCAAATTAGGACACATTCAAAATTTATCTCAAAAACCGTAAGGGATAGAGAAAAAAACCCAATTGGAAACTTGTTCAGCATAAAAAAACAAACAAAACAAAAAAAATCATCCAAATCGGACAAACCAATCACCGACAATCACGTGGTGAACTGTTTGTAGCTTACCAACAGTCACACGGCACAAGGAAAACTGAATGTTGATATTTCCACCATGTAAAGCATGCAAATCAAAAAATTAACATAAATTATCATACTCACATTTACTTTCATGCGGAAAAGCAAATAAAAGGCATGTTTCAGCACACAGAAGACAGAACAATTCCAGGATAGCAAGCTACACTGTTCCGGAAATGGTCAAAAGCTACACGTGATTGTGGGTGATTGGTTGGTCCGATTTGGATGGTTTTTTTTTGTTGTTGTTTGTTTTTTTATGCTGAACAAGTTTGCAATTGGGTTTTTTTCTCTATCCCTTACGGTTTTTGAGATAAATTTTGAATGTGTCCTAATTTGCATATTTGGGATGATGAAAAGTGCACCATGGGATAGGCCACCCACAACTTCCTATTCATTGGATTCATCAAAATTGACATATCTGCTTCGGTTCAAAAAATAAAAGGGGGGTTCAGACTTTTGTATTCACCCTGTATAATATTGACCTGAAATATTTTTATTTCTCCGCAAAATGTCCCTGTCAATGATGCACTTGTCCCATCGTTTCACAAACCCCTCAAAACCAACATCATCAATTTTTTGGCTACTGTCTGAATCAGGCGGTGAATTCCCTTTATACAGCTTCATCGCCGAGAAAGTGAGACTCGGTCTTCTGGAATCACTAGGACGTATTGCTTACTATAATCCGGCAACGAGAGTAAACTGTAAATGCCGACTCCTACTGTAACATCCTCATGAAAGGCTTATTCCATTGGACGGAAGCAACCAGCATTTCTCATCAAAGTCCTGTTATTGCATTATAACGCGGGTCCTCATATTACAAGCAAGACAACTGAGATGTTCGGAAGTTCAAATCTGAACTTTTCGAGCATCCTCCATATAGCCTTTACCTTGCTCCAAGCGGCTTCCATTCGTTCGGCTTCAAGCCGTACAAAGGTAAGTTATCGCCTGGTTTAGACAGCAGCCTAAAGAATTTACAAAAAGTCACCTGCTGGTTTTGAGGGGCTTGTGAAACGATGGGACAAGTGCCTCAATATACAGGGATATTATGCGGAGAAATAAAAGTTAATACTCTTACTTGAAAATATAAATGAAAATTGGAGATGATAATATCATTTCCTTACGTTTGGAGTGTCAGAAAAAATGGAAGGAAAAATTCCACGAACTGGATTCGAATCAGGAACCACGAGTATCACGCTCGTTGCCTATAGCAATTGGGCCATCGTGAATACGCTACAACCATGCTGTCACCAAGTGTTCTTAAAGAATACCAGGTAGTCAAGATGAAAGCTTAATGATAGAATGGGCACCGAGCTTGCAGATGGAAATTCATCCTATCCAAACCATCAGAAGTGTCCATCAACTTTTCTGATCGTTTGGACAGGAGGAATTCCCGATCTGCGAGCTGGATGCCCGTCCTGTCATTGGGGACTTTATCTTGACTACCTGGTAGTCTTTAAAAATAGTTGTGACAACATGTCTGTACCATGTTCACGAATACTCGTTGGACCGTGACACTCGAGGTTCCTGGTTCGAATCCAGGTCGTGGAATTTATCCTTCCATTTTTTTTGATAATATCAATACTCTTTTTGTTTCGTTTCTGTATCCTTTTTTAACTTAATTACTGACTTACCCTTATATGTCTTCAGAAAACTCTTATATCAACTAGAAGAGTCGTTCAAGGTTGATCCAGACTTTTGTGATTATAAGATCGAGAAATCACTCTAGCACATTAAACTTTTCAGGAAACGTTCTGTAATCCTTCTGGATTGTCCTGTATTCGACATGACGTATTCGATACGTGCGCAGCAGCTGCAACAAACATGGCAGCAAGCAATGTCTCTGTAGCTGTAGAACGTATATTCATATTTCTTGTGAAGCAGAACGTTAAACCTGTTAAGATTTTGAGAATACGTTAAGCACAGTACGGGGAAGAAACGATGTGACGGGCAAGAGTATACGATTGGTGTAATCAGTTTGGCGGAGGACGAGAGATGGTGAAAAAATGCATTGCCTAGACAGGTTCCTCCGACTGCAGTCACACCGATGAAAACAGTACCCGTTGTTGATAACGGTATCACAATTGCTGCGCCCGGTATTATAGGGTGCAATATGCAACATGTTTCACACGATAATGCCCAGAAACGTCATTTTTCTCCTGAAAATGCCTGGTCCCACACGATGATTTTGACTGCAGAAACGCTTGCCAAAATGGGCTGAGAGGTGTTGCCCCAAGCCCTTTATATTTCAGACCTGGCTCAGAATGATTATCATTTGTTCGGGCCCCTTAAAGAGCTTCTGGGGAAGGAGGCAGAAGTCCAAGGCAGACGAAATGCTGCAGAAAGCTGTCCTACATTGGCTACGACAGCAACCCAATTCTTTATATACCAAAGGTATTAGGCAGTTGCCAAACGTATTGTACATGGAGAATACGTTGAAAAACTGACCGAATTTGGTGGTTGCCCGACATTACGTTTTCTCTGTTTAAATGAAAGTCTGAGTCAATCTTGAACGACCCTGGTATTTTATATTTCATAGGCATAAATTTTTTTATATAATTACATTCAACTGTCCTAAAATGCAAATTTCTTCTATAGTGCAGGGCACATGTTTACCTCCAAGACCCCCTAGTAATGGATATATCCAGAAATCAAAACTTGTGTATAAAATTAATGAACAGGTGGAATCTATATGTAAAAGCGGTTATATATTGAGAGGTGAATCTCATAGAACATGCACTGAAAATGGAAGTTGGAGCGACGTATTTCAATTCTGCAGTAAGTACAGAAAGAACAAAATTATTTATTTTTACGGTCCTCTCGGGACGATATTTATTTATTTTGAACTTATAAAATTAACAAGAAATTAATCTTCCCGGGAAGGTATAGGAAAATAGCGGAAGTCCTGAGATCATTTATTTTTACCCCTTTATCTGCATTTTTTAACCCCCTCCTCCCAATTATTTTAATCGAAAATTTGATTTTCTCGAACTTAGTATTTAGAAAATGTAAAAGAGCACTATCTTCTTTCGTTTCTCATCATTTCCGATTGAATAATATATCACATGCCATATGTTGCCTTAGTTCTAGCCAAATGACTACCACCCCGACAACTCCGACATCACTGGAAACTTCATGTAATGTAAATCTTGCCTAGAGAAAGCTGCATACAAAATTTCACTCCTTTACATACATACATATATACACGTAGATCTTTTGGTTCCTTCTAACTCCCTCGCCCAAAACTCCGACCCCAATGGGCCAATCAAAACAAAACTAAATTGTGAAGCTGCACATCCCTATGGTAAGCCACATTCTGAATTTCAACCTTCTATCTCAAAAAATGCAAAAATTATGAAGGGTACAGACGGACATTGTAAAACCAATAGGTAGCTCCATTCTTCTGTTACTTAATAATCATTTTTATATGGTTTACATCTTGTTATATGGGATCTTGAAAGTGAAGAATTGAAATAAAAATGTTTAGAGGCTCAACTGAAACGTGTACCCTTGCTTTCTGTTACTCATACTCAATGTTACAGAATGTTGTTTCAGCCTTAAGAAAAGGATACATAATGTGAAGTAATTACGAGGAAAATCCGTGACGCCACCATCTACTGTGTTCCTTCGGATGCTCATGTCGTCCGACGATGGCTCTGCTTCGAAGTTTTACTGCAACGTAGTTCGTTGCAAAACTGTGGTGCCAATTCTGTCCCATTCTTCTTCAAACGTTTTCTTCTTCGACTGTTCGCGGTTGGAGATTTTCAAGAGTACGTTTCAAGAGCCCAAAAGCGCATTTTTGTTGAAAATTTCAACCTTCTATCAAATTTTGTTTATACAGAGCAGAAACTTCATGTGACTCTCACGCACCCGGGACGTCATCTAGATTCAGTGATATGGTAAATGGAATAACTAATCTCACAGTTGGTTCAGGCAAATAATTAATACAGATTTTATTTTCATTTGAATTAATGAAAGATACAGAAAATAGATGCAATAAATCTAACCGTAAGGTTTACTTCAAAATAATATCTTCAGAAGGGGGTTAAATACTGTGAGAAAACACGACTTTTGATTTCCAGTCATCATGAAATCATAGCATGTCACAATTTCTGTTTCACTATCAGCTTAGTATCACAATTAGGAACAATTAACAACTTCAAGAGTTGAATCAGTCAATGGCATCTCATGACTAAATGTACACGTTTAATACCAGTAATTTCTTATAATAAGGAACAAAAAAAATGAAAAATATCAAAGTGTACACAGGCCTTAATGAGGCCTTTCAGTTTGTATAACTTCCACCCTGGCAAATCATAAAAATAGTTTTTAATTTAAATTTTAGAATTAAGTTAAATCATCACGGGCAAAGGTATACAAAGATTAGGATAAAGGGTACTGATAGTACAATAACGATGAGTAGCCCACTAATCAGAAGCGGAATATCCTGATTAGTGGGTAAAGACATTACGACCTTTTACATTATTGTGGAAGGGGTTAAAATTATAAAAATGGAGAAATAACGATAAATTATATAATGAATATAAAACTATTATAAATTTAAACTTGTACCTAATGTTTAAAAAACGAGAAAAACAATTCAAACTACTCAGTACAAAGGCTACAATTATACAGGGTGCATTCACAAAATTTCAAGACTGGTCTCAGAACAAAAAGATTATTAAACATTTTTGTACAGCGAACTAAAAGGCTTCGAAATATGACCCTTGGGCATCAACCACAACGTTGACAGCGTTTTTTCCATTGTTCATAGGCTCCCTGGAACTCTTCGCACGGAAGGCTGTCAAGGGACCTCGTCGAAGCTGCCTGGACCGCTGGAATTCTATCGAATCGGTTCTCTTTCAGGTGTTGAATCGCTTCCCTTAATCTCGGGGGAACAGAAAGAAGTCGCTGGGAGCTAGGTCGGGGATGTAGGGTGGCTGGGACAGTGTTGTCACTTTGAACTTGGCCAAAACTTCGCCGGCGGCGAGCTTCGTGTGAGAGAGCGCATTATTGTGGTGAAGAACCCTTTGATCTTCTGGCGTATGCGGCGTACTCGATCCTTCAAACGCCGGAGCATTTTTGACGCACTCTCCGAGTTTTCGATGGGGGTTACTGACACGCACTCACACCAGAAGCGATCTGCTCACTCCAGCGTCTCGGAAGTAACTGCCGCTGGTGCTGTCAGTTAAATGACCCCCCCCCCCCTATTTCTTCCTTCCTCCGAGTGTGGAACCAGTCTGCGCGCCCTCCCTACTCAGTAAAAAATCAGTCTTGAAACTTTGTGAATGCACCCTGTATTAAGTCTAAACGATAGCATAATAAAGAAAGTTAAGCTGGGATGAATTTAATCCGTCTAATATAATTGATGTATTATACTATAGAAAGTACAGGGTGATCCAAAAGTCAGGAAAAACTTTAAAACTCAATTTCCTGATGAATGCAGATAAAAAGATTTTGTTTGCACAGAAACTATTGAAATGAAGTCGGTATTTTTTCGGGGGGGAGGGGGATAAATGCCAGAATTCATCGGCTTTTGATCAACAGATGGCGCTGTCATGTCACAGACATCAGTTTATGCACATATTAAGGCATTATAAAAAGAGTAGCACTCGAAATGGTTGCAAACGCTATTTTGGAAGCAGGTAGTGATCGTTGTTCCGTCTCACGGTAAAGAAATTAAAGGAGTTTTATTTATCTTAATTATATATATTCTAGCATTAATTTCTTTTTCCTGGAATAAAATTTCGACTTTATTTCAATCGTTACTGTACAATCAGAATCTTTTTATCTGCAATCACGTGCGAATTATATATTTTAAACTTTTTCCTGGATTAACCTGTATACAGGCAATATTAAAAAGGTATGGCTAAACTTTCAGGAAACATTCCTCACATGTACAGGAAGAAATTATGTTATATGGATATGGATCCGGAAACGCTGTATTTCCATGTTAATACTCGTTTTATACAACACTTTATTAATTACGAGGGGAAGTCAGTAAGTAAGTTGCAAATGGATATAGTAATGAAACAAATAAGAGTATTGGCTCTAAAACTACTTTTCTTTCTCCACATAATTTCCCTATACAAGAGGCACTTTCGTTTCACAATCTCCTCAAAACTTCAATATTCTTTTGTCTGCTGTATGAAAAAGGCGGTGACTTTTATAAAGCTTCATCACGGGGAAGGTGATGCTCACAGCTTTCTGGGATCACCAGGGAATATTGCTTACCATGTTCCCGGCAGCGACAGTAAACTGCAAATGCCGACTCCTACTATAACATCGGCATGAAACTTTGTAATGCCATTCCACGGTAGCCACCAGAACTCCGCATCAAAGGCGTGTTGTTATTAGGGTTTTAGCATCATCTAAAACTTTATTAACGACGGTACAGATGTATGTAACATGTATGTCACACGCCATAACATTTGAAAGGATTGACCTAGAGCTGGGCTGTCCAAGATTTCTATCCGCGGGCAGTGCCCGTGCACGCGAGTAATCTTTCTTACCCACCTATTGCACATTACGTTGATCAGTTCCTTAATGTCGAGTTGCTAATTATCAATCGACATTTTGTATAATATTATATAATTAGAAAAAAAGAAGAGAGGCAGTTTATCACTTTATTTCTTTCGTTTTAATGTGACAATTTTCTCGATGTCAGATAGAATTATATTTTCCCCCCCATAGGACACGATTGCATATTAAGCATTTAAAACCCGACCTGTGAACAATGAAAAAAAACATTCTCCCACTCCGGTTTAAATACTGGTTCAGTGATTTTATGCTTTTTCAGAATGTGCGCCATGTTATGCGAGACGAAAAACAAGCAAGTATCAGTAACAAAAGAAATAATGCCTATTTAATGCAATCGCCCCTTACAGTCTGGCAACGTTGCATAGGAAAAACTATACCCGCTCCCCTCCTGAGTTTTGGACTATCTCCTCGGCTTTGCCCGTGAGCTTTGTCCGCTAGCATTTTATGTTGCACGCGGGCAACGTGCACGATTTGGATGGCCCTGATCTAGAGGCTTACGTACACACGTAGGCCTTATCCAGAGGACGGAGGTAAAATATAGCGAATCCTCTAGGGTGGACCAAACCATGTGTTTTTGTAGTTTCCCCAACCGACTTCCTTTCATGTCTATGGAGTTTTGATTGCGTTTGAGCAACTTGTGACGTCAGTGTTTAAATGTTTGACATCAGAATTTAAAGAACTCTATTTGAAGTACAGCGAATCCTCCCGCTACTGCTCGTAAAATTTTGATGCCATGACTTTTAAAGGATTGACCTGGAGGATTGAAATTTTCTACACACGTAGGCCCTATATAGAGGACTGTGCGAAAAATATAGCGAATTCTCTTGGGTGGCCCGGGGTCCCTCAGGGGCCACTTGTATGAATTTCATGGTTTTTTTTTATCTTTTGAACAAAGAGGGCAAAAATCCTGAAATTTAGTAAATTTGTAGTGCGCTTTTAGAAAAATAAAACCAATATACAAGAAAAGTGATATAAGCCTCTAGGGCCCCGCCGGAGTTCCCAAAGCCCCAAATACAATTTAAAGCTCCAACATTTGAACCGAACGATCTAGGAACCTGAAATTTTTTATATTTAGAGTATGGTACTAAAAAAAATATAGTAAATAAAAAAGGAATCTGATATAAGTCTCTAGAACCCCGACAGGGGCCTCGAGGCACCAAATACAAATGAAGCCATAACATTTGAATGGAAAGGCCTAGGAAACTGAAATTTTGTATATTCTTATTGTGGCGCTAAAAAAATATTGCAAATATACAAAAAAAAAGTAATACAGGCCCCAGCAGAGCCCCACAGGCCCCCAACACAAGCAAAGCTACAACTTTTAAACGAAAAGGTCTAGAAATCTGAAATTTTGTTTACTTATCGAAAATTTAGGTAATGTTTATAAGGATCTTGGGTCTCGACAGGGGCCCTGAGCCCATAGTCACAAATCAAGCAAGTTATAAGGCTCTTGGGTCTCGACAGGGGCCCTGAGCCCCTAGTCAGAAATCAAGCTATAACTTTTGAACCGGAAGTCCAGAAATCTGAATTCTTGTATATTTATTGTGTGTTACCTAAAATTTTAGCTATTATGCACTAAAACTTATATAGTCTTTTGGGGCCTTGGCAGGGGCCCTAAACACAAACAGAGCTATAATGTTTGAACGAAAAGGCTTAGTAATCTGAAAATTTGTATACTTATAGTTGTTTACTAAAAACTGGTATAAGGATCTTAGGTCTCGACAGGGGCCCTGAAGCTCAATTCACAAACAAGCTCTAACATTTGAATAATGAAAGGCCTAAGAACTTGAAGTTTTGTATTTTTACACTGCGTTAGTTAAAAATTATAGACAATATACAAGGATACTGCTATAGGCCTCGGGGCCCCTGCCGGTCTAAAATACAATTCAAGCTATAAAATTTGAACGGAAAGGCCTACGGTTCTGAAATTTTGTTTAATCATAGTGTGGTATTTAAAATTTTAGCTGTTCTGTATTAAAAATTATATAAGTCTCTTGGCAGAGAAATCTATAATTTTAAAACCAGAAATCCAGAAATCTGAAATGTTTTATGTTTATAAATGTGTTGCCTAAATTTTTAGCTATTACACGCTAAAATTGATATAGTCCTCTGAGGCCTCGGCAGGGGCCGCGATCCAAATACAAATCAAGCTATAACTTATGTACGAAAAGGCCTAAGAACCTTTAATTTTGTATTTGTGCCCTTCCACTTATAATAGTCACATGCCGCTACTGCTCGTAACATTTTGATGCTAAAACCCTTTTATCGTTGGATAACGATGCCTTAACTAATTTTTGTATCGCGTCCTCATATTGCAAGCAAGACAACTGAAATGCTACGAAAGTTCAACTGAAAATTTTCAAGCATCTTCCATATAGCCCTTACGTTACTCCAAGCAACTTCCATTTGTTCGGCTTCAAGGTCTACAAAAGAAAGCTACCGCATGATTCAGACAGCAGCCCAAAGAATTTTATGCGCTGGTTTTGGAGGGCTTGTGAAACGATGGGAAAATGCCTCATTGTACAGGGAAATAAAAGTAGTTTAAAATCAGTACTTTTATTTGTTTAATTTCTATAGCCATTTGTAACTTACTGACTTCCCCTCATACATTACTCATAGGAAACATACAGGAACAGAACATACCAGCATATCACATGAAACTCTTATATGAAAAAATAAAAATGCCCTCCGTTAGCATCAACCCGCCATCTTATTGAATTCCGGATGCCCTTATCTATCCCTGGAGAATTGGGTATTGTTTCGCAGCCAAACTCAATACCGTCACGAAGACTCTCTGCATCTTGCACCGGGATTCAATACACAAGAGCTTTCAAATGCTATCAGAAAATGAAGTCTAGTTTTGTTGTTGTATGATGGCACGTTCTGTTCCTGTGTGTTTCCCACGTGTAAAGAAATTAACGAAGAGTTGTGGAAAATGAATTCTAACATGGAAATAAAGTGTTTCCGAATCAATGTCCATATAACATATTTTCTGAAAATTTGGCTATAAACGTTTGCTACACCCTGTAAATAGGAATTATAAATTGGGTAAGAAGACGTGAGAAAATCCCTAAATCATGAATGGAGTCAACCTCAGCAATTCACAAAATGTGTGTTAGCCATTTTGAAGTAGAAAAAATAAACCAAGTCTTAATCAACAATAGATAATCGCAACTGTAATCTTTCCGTGCAACCAAGACGAATACAACTCTGGCCCTATAATTTTCGTTTTAAATCCCCGAATTCAACTCTTTTAAGTACAAGGACATCACTCATCCAAGTTTAATTTCAATTTCGCAGTTTTTAATTAGAGCTGGCTTTAGCATTAGACAAATTCTCTTGAAAATTTTTGATTGTAGTAGTAGATAAATATAAAAATAAAGTAATTATATCTATACGTGATTTACATAGCATTGATATGCACATATAAAATAAAACACTTATGTATGATTTAATATCATAGGCAAAATTATATCTTTCCAAAGTCCTGCTTTTCTTCGTATAAATTCTTCAATTTTTCCGGATAAAGCTGCTGTTGATGGTAAAGCAGGCACTTGTGCACGGATGGATAATAAGTGGTGGGTGAAACTAGACAAGCCTTACAAGATACGCTCGATTCGTCTGAAAGCAAAGTTTGGTGAGTTTTAATCATATAATTTTCATTATGTCGTAAAACTACACTATATGATCAAAAGTTTAGGACACCAGGATTTCTCCGTCTGAGGCTTCAGATAACAGAAATTAGCAAGCGGTGGCACCCCCTTTTGCTCTAATAACAGCCACTAAAGGAAAAATTTCGACCAGTCCTTGGTAATACATATCTGGAATTTCTCTCCGTTCCTGCCTCAGAGCACTGGTTAGTTCAGTCACTGATGAAGGACGGCATGGTCTCGCTCGTAGTAGACTTTCTAATTCACCCCATAGGTGCTCAGTGGGATTGAGATCGAGGATCTGGCCAGGCGAATCCATTTCCTCAACCCCGTTGTCTTGAACCGGGTCTTGTACAAACCTTGCTTTATGGCAAGGAACGTTGTCATTTTGAAACAAAAAATACCCATTCCCGAAGTGTTCCCACAATGATGGCAGTGCACAGTTGACCAAGATATCTCGATAAGCATTAATCGTTTCTTTATGAGAAACAAGCTGTCCCAGTCCGAACCATGAAAAAGACCTTTATGCCGCCTCATTCAAATTTCACAGTGGGCACCACACACTCATTTACGAAACTTTCTCCAGGCATCCGCCAAACCGAACTTCGTCCTTCTGATTGCCAGAGTGTGATTCATCAGCCCATAGAATATGTTTTCACCGTTTCATTCTTTATTTTCTGCGAATATTACATCACTCCAAACGAAGCCTCGAATTGTTGTCAGTGATCAAGGGCTTATGAGCAGAAGCACGACCGTGAAAACCCAGGGAATGGAGTTCCCGATGAATGGAGATTGTGCTAGCAGCACAGGAAACAGAATTTCTGAACTCTATAGCAATCATTTCAGTAGAAGATCTTCGGTTGTTCCGGTCACACATGTAAGCACCCGACGATCCCTTTCTTTCAGTTTCTTGGGTCTGCTAGTTCCGCTTCTACTGTTGTTGCTCTCTGGGTCTTCCGCTTCGCAATCATATTGCTTTTCATCAATAATCATATTGCTTATAGTTGTACGGGGTATTTGTAGAATGGTGAAAATCCACGGACTGAATTGTTGCGCAAGTACCATCATATGATGGTTCCATGTTGGAAGTCGCTGAGTTCTTTCGAACGACCCATATCTTAATAATACAAAGTAGATACGTGTCTGAAGGTGTGTGATGCTATTTAAATAATTTACATATTTCTATGCGACATTTGGCACATTCCATGATTTATGAGGGGTGTCCCAAAACTTTTGATCACATAGTGTGCTTAATGGGTCATTATACAAGGAAGTTTCAAAAATACAGATAATTTCAGGAATATACTTCGCATATGTAACAACAACGAAAAATTTATTACAGTCCGAAAATTCCAAGTTTCCATGGTTTCCAAGTTATGAAGGTGTATCTGTGACACCTTTTTACATTTCCCTAAAGAACATGTTCAAAATGTCCACGCCCTGCGTGAATACGGGTCTCACATAGACTTTTCATAGCCCTGCGTAGACAATCCCAAATTTCTGGATTATTACTATTTCCTCACAATTTGCCACTATTCGATTCCTAGAGGGCATACATGACAAGCACGAATATACCAATGGTTCTTGGCCCTACAATTTGAAATCGATAGGGTTAAATCCATCGTTCAAGAAACCTTCGATCCAAGTAGGCCTACTTGCGAGCCCTGTGACTCAAGTATGAGGGCAATATCATGCATGAAGTTAACTTTGTCTTACAAAGCTTCGGGTCTATTGCTTTACAGAAAGTATATGTACACCTACCTCAATCTATTTGGAAGTACTTGGGGTCCAGATCACCAAAGACACCGGCCGATTCTGATTGTGAAAATTTGTAATGTCAACTTGGCGAACAATGCTTCATCTGTACATATTACTGCTGTGAGAACCACACGGCTGTTGACATGGCATGTACACATTGCGCATAACAAGCATACAACTGTTGCAGTCTCTAGACCGTAAAATGAGGAACATTCACATGCATCGCTAACATTCGGGTGCTGTTATTAGGAGTCGCATCCACATTATCCACAAACTACTCCTTTACATCTAGACTTGTAGATCTTGGTCATCCCTTTTCGACAGCATGAGGTGCTAACTTCCGATGTTCACAGAGGGGGAGATGGATACATTCAAATAACTTCCGATCTGGACATCTTCATTATGGATGCTTCTTCTGATAAAAAAAAAAAAAAAACACGATCAAAACAGCTTTGCCGTCCCTCTTACCGTACACGAAGTGCATATCTGCTAGCTCCTGATTTGAGTAAATGTCGCAGAGTACAATGTCAATCACCACATGCAACCACCTGTAGGATGAAAGAAAAATTCCAGTGAATATCATTGTTTTGAAGACCATAACTCAGAAACCATGTATTTTCGGATCCATGTTGTAATAAACGTATTTTGTTGTCTCTATTTGGGAAATTCATTCCTATATTAATGCCCTCTATTTTTGAAACACCCTGTATAGTAAAACGTCAAATTTTATAGACCTGCTTTTGTGTCCTCTGCAAAGATAAAGTGGATAAGCCTTTCTTTTTCTAGGAGAGTATCATTACTTGTATCATATATCTGAATATGTTGCGGAATTTACCCATTCAACAGAAGGATAAACACGAAGGACAATTTCATTCCCAGCAAGAGAACTCATCTCCTGACTATCTCACGGAAATCCGAAATTCCTCGATACTGATAACGTGACCACTTCGCCCCATGATTTCTTAGTGGGGTTTCAGTCAAAATCTCTTCTGAAAGTTCCTTCCGGCCGCCTCTGTAATGGCACTAGATATCCTACCATTTCTTGGATGTAGAACTGGTTTGAGAGGAAATTGATTTCAGATGGGTGGGATGTCGGCCTCACCCATGGTAACCATACTGGCCTTATTGTTTTGCTACACGAATGACACCCAGTCAATACAGGGTGATTTACATCGAATGTAAAATACTTAAAGGGGGTATTATAGAGGTTAAGATAAACAAAAAAAGTCCTATGAACATGGGTCCGAATTTGAACGATAACTGAGATATGAACAGAAATAAAAATGCCGCCACCAAGATCAACAAGTTAAAAACTCAGGTTCTGTAAAGCCTAGATTAAAGAAATTTGGAGGAATAACATGGTACATAAGACTGTGTATACCGTTAAAATTTGATTGAATTCCAACGAGAAGTTTCCGAGTTACACAGTCAAAATTGTAACAAGTGCTAGTTAGTACTCACAAGTGAGCACGTGTTATGATGTTGAATGAGTAACTCGGAAACTACTTGTTAGAATTAGATCAAATTTTAACGGTATACACAGTCTTATGTACTCTGTTATTTCTCCAAATTTCATTAATCTAGGCCTTATGGAACCTGAGTTATTAACTTGTTGAACTTGGTGTTTGCATTTTTATTTCTGTTCATATCTCAGTTATCGTTCAAATTCGGACCCATGTTCATAGGACGTTTTGTGTTTATCTTAACCTCTATAATACCCCCTTTAAGTATTTTACATTCGATGTAAATCACCCTGTATAAAACTTCCACACTATAATGAAGTTGTAAAGCCCCCTTTTTGGAAAACCCTATATTTTAGGTCCTTTAATTAATTTATACAAATACGCAGCTAACTATAACGACATATGAAAATACTACAGAACTAACCTCACGTTGAGGGTGAAAGATATATTGGGAGTGTCCATGTGTTACGATAAATTGCTTGCTTATAATTTGTGATTTTTATTGATCGATTGCATTCATATTCTCGGATTCATTAGCTCATATCTGGCGGATATTGCTCCATTCAATTTCAAAACACTGTCTTGTAAAGGGTATTCCAAATATCGTTATAATCGATACATGAAAAGAATTGTAAACTCACCAAGCGTTCATCACATTCTAAAAATGTCCTAAGTGTGCCTTTCTGGTCATACGAAACACATACTTTTACGTTTACGCGGATAACCAGTGTCCATAACACATTCTGCTTCCATGGTGGTTCTTTTCTGTATTCTCTTCTAACAGCACAGAGCAAGCAATAGTAGACGTACATCTCTCATATCCCAACACACAGAAATTCTTTTCCTGCTTTGTCACCATTTTATAAAGGCAGTGTACTAATGCTACTACCAACTGGTGTATTACGTTGCAAACTTGGTGAGTTTCCGGTTGTTTTCATGTATCAATTATACTTTGTGATCAAAAGTTTAGGAATATCTGCATTTCTGCGTCGAAAGCTTCAGATTACAGGAATTAGCAAGCGGTGGCATTCCCTTTTGCTTTAATAACAGCCTCCACACTCCGAAGAAGACTTTCCACCAGTTTTTGAGAGTAAGAAGTTGGAATTTCCCTCCATTCCTGACCAAGAAAGGCGTGATCTGGCTCTTAATTGACGTTCCAATTCATCATACAGGTGTTCAATGAGATTGAAATCGAGACTCTGGTCGAGCCTATCCATTTCCTCAATCCCGCTGTCTTGAAACCAGCCGTATACAGGCCTTGCTTTATGGCAAGGAGCATTGTCATATTGATACAGAAAAGGCCTACCCCCACACTGTTCCCACAATGTTGGCAGTGCACAATTATCCAAGATGTCTCGATAAGCAACACCAATCATCGTTCTTTTAACAGAAACAAGCTCAGGTTGAAACGTTCTCCAGATATCTGCAAAACCTAGCTTCGTCCATCTGATTGCCAGAGTGTGTACCGTGATTCACCAAACCATAGAAAAATTCTCAGTGTTCCATGGTCCAGTTTTCTTTCGTCGCATGGAATTGTTGTCAGTGATGAAGGATTTATGAGCAACAACACGACCGTGGAAATCCAGAGAATGGATTTCCAGACGAATGGTGATTGTGCTACCATAACAGGAAGTAGAATTTCTGAACTCTGTAGCAATCATTTCAGCAGAAGACATTCAATTGCTCCGGGTCACACGTGTAAGCACTCGACGATCTCTGTAAGTCCATTTCTTGAGTCTGCTAGTTCATGGTTGCACTGTTGTTGCTCCCTGAGCCTTCACTTCGCAATCATATTGCCTATATTTGTACAGGTTATCTGTAGAAAGGTGGAAATCTCACGGACTGACTTGTTGCACAAGTGGCATCTTATGATGGTTCCAGGTTGGAAGTAGCTGAGCTCTTTTGAACTACCGATATCTTAATATTATGAAGCAACTATGTGTCTGAAGGTGTGTGATGCTCTTTAAATAATTTTCTTCTCATTCTCTTGGGACATTTGGCACATTCCATGATTTATGAGGGGTGTCCCTAAACTTTTGATGACATTGTATGTGGAATATTTTTGGAAAATACAGTATCTTGAATCTTCATAGTAGACCTGTATTCAACGCAAAACCAAAAACGATCTTGTCAGGCCACTGCAATCATTTGTGTAAATGATTATCTTATATATTGAATTTTATGGCGTCAGATCGGCTTATTAATTGTTTTTTCCGTTAATTTTTCTAGGCCATTTTCAAGCTGGTTTCAAAATATTCGTTTCAATTTTAGAGCATGAGGATTCCAATGAAACAAGACCGTGCTGTGAGCTTGTAGGATCAGGTAAGTAAGTCGATGTATGAAATCAATAATTCAAAAATAACGGTAGACGCCAAATTCAATTATGAAAAAAAGCTTTTTTCTCCTTAAGGGGTTTAAAGACCACCTACGCTTTTCTTATGCCTTAAACGGAGTGATTGTACGTGGTTTTAGAAAACGCCATGTCATTCAAGAAAGAGGTAATAGGAAAAGTCAAAAGCAGCAAATTAAATATTAAAAGGCGTCATTGATAGTATTCATGTTGGCCCGCACTTCCAATGTAACAGCCAAACTCCTAAACCATTTATTTCTATGCATTGATACAGAGCCTTTGCACAGGTTGTAAAGGGTTCTAATCTCACGAAGAGCAGCTGCTGCGCTGAACTAGTGAAGATAAAATAACTTCAAGATAACGCGCTGAAGTAACATAAAAGGCACGTGATCTGAGCTGGTCCTCGGAATGTCTTTCGGAGCGTTCGCCATGTCTTTATGGCCCGAATTACTTGCGCTTTTGTTATCTACCCAGTCGAAAATGTGCATTATGGATTTTTATTTGTGTTTTATGCAAATTCTTGGCTACGCTGACTACAACAGCGTTACTTTTTCGTCTGTCAGAGACATTTGGAACTACAATTTTTTTTCACTGAATCTTTTTAGCACATTTTCATAGAAAAGCATTTAAGTGATTGGTTTGCGTCCGTAGACACTATTCTAACAATGCATTGCGTTGCAATAGAGTGCGTGTAGTGAAATGCTGGAAAAGACGAATTATCCTTGCATTGGAGAAAACGCGTGCTGAGCATTTCGGTTCGGCATCCTGCACGTGAATGACGATTATTGAAAGGGGAGATCGTTCTCTAATCCAAAAGTATTTTTTTTATTCGTAGGAAGCTTATTATTTATTACGATAACTTGAAAACGAATTAACTTTTTCACACTCTGTAATATGGGGGTCATTCCACTTCAGTTCAGGCAGGCTTTGACCTCTCGGATTTTTAATGAAATTTGGGATATACACAGGCCCTAGGGAGTTGGTAAGGAATACCAAATACATGTATTATTAATTTTTATAGAATTTTATGGGAGTTACGGACATTTAAATTTTCGAAATTTGAGTGAGGGCCTTATCTATGAAGTATTGTAACTTCGGTTGTATTTTACTTAGAAAGATGTGATTGGTGACATATTAAAGATTATGCAGATGTAGATTCTATATACAATTTTAAAAATTATATTACGCATGCGCAAGAATTTGAATTTAATATAAATATTCTACTTATGCAAATTTTTCAAATGGTAGTATTTTTGTTTTCTTTAAAAAACCATTAATATCTTACACATACTTTCATAAAAACAATACAAAAAATTCAAAACTGTGTTTTGCAGATATTAAATTTTAAAGCTTGAGCTCCAACCAGCGGGAGTCAGGTAGTAAAGACTTGAACTACTCATACAATACGTGGGGGGAGGGGGTCTAGAAATTAAGGCGTCGACTACTTAGGTCATTTTGCGCCTTTTACACAAGTTATATCTGTACGCAGCCCGGGACAAACACAAACATCCATGCCCACGGCGGGATTCGAACCCACAGCCAGGCGGATTCGAGAACTAGAAAGCCTACGCCCTAGCTCTCTCGGCCACCTGGCCGGCCACTCATACAGGGAAGAGAAAGCGTGTAACCTTGGGATTATTTATTTATTTACATTCATTATTACACGAAAAAATTAATTAATAATAATTGTAAGAAAAAGTAAAATCAATAGTAGCATTATAATAAAAATTATATCAATAAGACAAACGTTTCTTAAAACTTCAGATTTTTTTTTCAGATGTCAGAAAAGTATTGAGCACCTCTTAAATAAGAAGATAATTTAGTAGGAAAATATAAATTTTCATTATGATGTCAAATTGTTAGTAATAAAGAAAGTATGTTTACTTTACACTTCCTCAGAGTCAATAATTTTTAATCACCCTGAAGGACGAGATGAATTGCAGAGGCAGCTGAATTTGATACAGGCTTCATTATAGAGGGTGATTCATAAATTAGTGTGCAGTAATGCATGGAAACGTGTACAGCGCATACATCAATACAGGACGTCTTTGCTGATCGAATCATCTCGCGTGGCATCTGGCCTGCACGCTCGCCGGATCTGACACCTCTCGATTTTTTTCTTTGGGGATTTCTTCCTTTGAAAGGTAAAGTGTATGCAAACAATCCGCACACTTTGTCTGAGCTGAAGGAGATAATCATATGTAAATATGAACATTTTTAGGGTGGGTTAATTGCATTACGGGGATGGAATAGGGAGTATTTTCAAATTTTATTATTTATTATTTTTTACTTTTAATTATTGTTTGGATTTCAAAGTTTATAGAATTTGATTATGGAGTAAACTATTAAAATGAAATAGTAACCAATCCCACTGTATCTCTTGAGGGATTATTGGACTAACAGATGGAAAGATAGTGAATGATAGGGAAAAGCTGATTCGATTCTTCCAATCACAGGAGCCTGCGGAAGGATATGCAACGTTGGTTTGTTTACATCAGGAGCAAACTCTCGATGGAGAGGATAGTGGTACGTGTTCAAATGATGCCATATGAACTGTTGGAACTTTCATTGCTAAGATATGGCATGTAATATATCAAACAACTTTTAGTACGTCTCATGAATAAATATAACGCATAAATAATGATAGTGGGAATTGTATAGTAGTACCTGTTTTAATGGTATCATTTGGTACCGTTGGAGCTTTCAATGCTAATATATGGCATGTTATATATCAAACAACTTGTTACAACGTGTCATCAGTGAATATAACGTGTAATTAATTATAGTGGGAATTGATTTAGGAGTACGTGTCCTAATCGTACCATATGATACCATCTTAACATTCAACGCAAAGATATGGCTTGCAATATATCAAACAACTTGTAAGGACGTCTCATGAACGAATATAATGCTTACGAAATGCTACTGGGAAATGGTTTAGTAGTACGTGTCCTAATCGTACCTGATGGTACCATTGGGAACTTTCAATGCAAAGATATGGCGTGTAATATGTCAAACAACTCGTAACAACGTGTCATGGGTGAATACAACGAGTAATTAATGGTAGTCCGAATTGTTTAGCAGTGCCTGTTTTAATGCTACTATATATTACCTTTGGAAACTTTCAATGCTAAGATATGGCGTGTAAAATATCAACCAACTCCTGACGAGTTGTTAGACCTATTGCTATCCATAGTTTATTGGTATCAAGAGCATATTGCTGGTAGGCCTAATATTATCCAAATCTAATTACTGGGAGACACATTGGTAATTGCTAGTAGCAAATCGCTTGCTTCAATGGTAAATAATAACGTAGAAACACTTTGGAAATACAATATGAAAAAATAATAGATGCTTACACAGAATGCTTCAGCAATTGAGACTCCCTTCGTTTAACATCATGTGGGAATGCCTACAAAGAACTTTTATTTGTTCAAATATACTGAGTGATTCAGAGTTCATTGTATAAACTTCTAGGAGAGGTAGTATGGGTTATTCTAAACAAAAAAGTTCATATGAACATGGGTCCGAATTTGAATGATAACTGAGATATATGAACAGAAATAAAAATGCCGCCACCAAAATCAAAAAGTTAACTCAGCCTTTATAAAACCTAGGATAATGAAATTTGGGGAATAATGGGGTGCATAAAACTACGTATACCGTTAAAGTTTTATCGAATTCCAACCAGTAGTTTTCGAGTTACGCAGTCAACATCGTAACACGTGCTGGTTAGTACGCGCATGCGAGCACGGATTTTGATGTTGAATGCGTATCTCGGAACTAGTCGTTGGAATTCGATCAAATTTAAACGTTGTACATAGTTTTATGCATCCTATTATTCCCCAAAATTTCATTATCCTAGGTTTTATAAAATCTGAGTTATTAACTTGTTGATTTTGGTGGCGGCATTTTTATTTCTGTTCATATCTCAGTTTTAATGTTCGCACCCATGTTCATATGAAATTTTTTGCTTAGAAAAAACCATACTACCTTCCTAAAGGTTTATACATTGAATTTTGAATCACCCTGTATAATGAAAAACTTCACTCTCCATTTAAGCTTAACCTTTTAGTTCTTCAATTTTATTCTTTTAAATTCTCTCTCTATATTAGTTTACTTAAATAGTAATTTACAATTTAGTTTTCATATTTATATTTTTTCTTTAAAGTGTTTTAAAATGTAGGTTAACGCTATGTATCCACGTATGATGCTATAATAAGAAAATGTTTTCCTTTATTCCGCTTTGATGGTAAATTCATTCTTGTTTACCATGTAGTCATAAGCCTCCTAACAAATTCCGTTCCATTCCGTGTATGAGATTGAACTACAAATGGCTCTGAGTAAACATCCTATACATTCCTCTGTTTAAACAGGTATGAAGTCTATTGAAGGAGAATTTTATTGTAGTAAGCGATCATTTTTACATGCTGGTAGAGTTGTAGAAATCTCCAGTCTCTATAAAGGGCTCCAGTTATGTGAAGCACAGCTGTTTATTGAGGATAGTAAGTAAAATTTTAATGTACCTGCATAATTTTCATTCATTTCAACATTGTGTATTAATAATTGATTTTTTTAAGACTACACAGACATTCAATTTGACGAAAACACTTTGCAACACGGTAAGCATTATTTAAATTTTCTCTATTAAGCTTAAGTAATCATTTTACTGAAACTTATTCCAAATATTTGTAAGAAACGTATGTTAAAATTAAGCTATATATACAGGGTGTAAATTATCTCCTTCAAAAAAATACACTACGATGTAGAGGAAATTCAGGCGATTAAAGTGATAAAAGACACTTGGGGTCGCAAATTGCAAGCACCACCGTAAATTGAACCTCAAACTAAGCTGAATGGCGTGGCGCTGCATACCACGAGCCAAATTTGGGCGACTGTGTTCGCGCGGCGCGGCCTGGCTGGTTTCCCCGCTCCCGACTACCTCATCCCGAAGAGGTCCGCCTTCCACTCCAACGGGACGTACTCTGCTCTCGCGCCGGAGTTAGTAGCACGAGCAGTACCAACCTTGTTTAACACTGATAACATTTACCATGTTTTTCATCAAAAAGTATCGAGGAATTGAACAAATACTGGTAGTTCAATTAGCTTTTGGCGAGCCGCGCCGCGCGAACATAGTCACCCAAATTTGGCTCGTGATACGCAGCGCCACGCCATTCAGCTTAGTTTGAGGTTCAATTTACGGCGTTGCTTGCGATTTGTGAGTGTCTTATATCATTTTAATTGCCTGAATTTCGTCTACATCGTTGTGTAGTTTTTTTGAAGGAGATAATTTAATATTAAATTTAGTAGGGAGTTATTCCATCCTGAGCCTGAGTTCCAGCTTATATCCAGAGAGAGACTGACAAATACAGATCATGGACAATGTTCTGGGAAAATGCATCCTTTTCTCGTGCCAAACGGTCTCTGAGTCAAAAGTCACTAGACATAACTGTGTTTCGGTAAAATAAAGGATGTGACCATGCTAACAGGAATAAAATAGGATAGTTTTGGAG
The DNA here is from genome assembly GCA_023313115.1 of Rhysida immarginata. Taxonomy (NCBI): domain Eukaryota; kingdom Metazoa; phylum Arthropoda; class Chilopoda; order Scolopendromorpha; family Scolopendridae; genus Rhysida; species Rhysida immarginata. The sequence continues at coordinate 239,250 of JAHWFO010092368.1, forward strand.
TTTGGCCACCATCTTGAAGTCCGCCATTTTATGTCAAGGTTCATTTTCTTAAATGGGATGGGGTCATGCAGCATATCAAATAATGCCACTTTTTTCAGGAGTTCATTCCTGCAATCGTTTTTATTAGTTACATATTGTGGTTCACAAATTGCTCACAAAAACGTTGACACTCTACATCAAATCTTTCGGCAATGAAGACCTAGCAGTAGCCTTCAACACTCTTGGGAGTTGAAGAAAAAATTTATCTGACGATAAACCAAAATCATTGTTGCTCTGTTCTTTTATGTTCGAAGCTATAACTTTTATTAGGCTTATTAGTAAAATTTTAAGAATATTGTAAGTAAATAATAAAATTTGATATTGATTTTATTGTTGAGGTATCAGTAAATTTTATGAGTAGTTGACACTGTACCATTGGAGATGGTACTAATGAAGGAAGAGAGGGTTGAGATAATCCTGATGGTCGGGGAGCACCCTTACCATATCACTTTTGCTTATTTCAAAGTTGGCATCCCGAAAGAGAACCAATTGCGCACAGTACCCTCGCACATGTGATATCATGTTTCAGAGATACTGGGACTATTAAACATAAAGCTCGTACAGGCCGGCCAAAAACATCAACCGATGAGACTATCTCAACAATGCTGTTCCCAGTATTTATAAAGAATTCACAACGCACCACAAGACGACTTGCAGCTGAATGTGAACTCAGCCGATCATCCATAGCACCGACTCTGCGTACCAACAGTGGCATCCACTCGAAGTTCAGATACAGCAAATTATCCAAGGATGATCCGGATAGATGTGAGGAGTATGCACCAGGGCTCTGTAAACTATCGACTGGATCCTTCATTTGCACATAACATTGTGTTCAATGAGGAGGCAAATTTTTATGTACATGATTAGGACACTCATTGGACAGATCCATCCAGAGTCGTTGGCTATGTGAAAGTTATAATGTAATAGGGATATGGGGCACCCGTTTAATTGGATGTAGACGGTAACCTAAATGCTGATGAGTACCAAAGAATGTTACAGACCAGGATGAGTGTTGACTGAAGATGGCAGTCTTCAAGTTTTTCCAGCAAGATTGTGCATCATCACACTACCGACGTAACGCCACTCAATGCTGGGTAGGTAATTACCTGATCATTGGATTGGCCAGAGGGGTTCTGTGGATTGGCCTCATACCATTAGATTTTTGCCTATGGAACAACTTGTATATGCTGTGAAAATCCAAAGCATAGTCACCTTCAGTAACGATGCTCATGTGCGCGTGCATATAAATGGATAGAGCGCTTTGAGCTCTGTGTCCAACAGCTGCTGCAATCCAATGTTCAGTGCATGTTTTTATTTGGAAATTGTCAATGTTTTTGTTAATAACTTGCGAACTACAAGAAATACCTGAAATCTGATTGCAGGAATGAACTCCTGCGAAAAATCTGGTGTTATTTCATATCCCACATTTAATATGAAATAACCTTCCCATTTAAGAAAATGAATTTTGGCCCAAAATGGCGGATTTCAAGATTGCGGCCAATGTCCAAAACTGTCCCAAAAATGGAGCACATTCCTATTCCCTGCTAACATGGTCGCATTGTTCATTTTACACACAAATTCCGAATTACAACTACGTCTTATGACTTTCGACTCACCCTTTACATGATCTTCCAAAAATTGAAATGCGTTCTTTAAATATCAGAAAATCTCTAAAGAATAAGAATCCTTCACGAATTTACACAATAATAAAAAAATTTTTTTTACATCATGAGAGAAGATTGTTTTTTGGTCGTGAAAAATGACGCGACTGGGAAATTGTCAAATCGTCCTGGATTAATTTTAATTTCTAATTCTTTATTGTAGAAGAAAAGAAATTTTGTCTCATAATTAAAGAATCGTATCATAACCATTTATTGAAATATTTATAGATGACTAAATGCAATTCTATACTTTTAGAGATCGCAAGACGGCGCATTTTTCCTTTCCAAGGGAGCCTATTTTGCGAAAGTATGTAATATTTTTATGATCCATCATAATTAATGTAATTTTGATTACCATAATCATATGAATAATCATTTGAGGTTTTTATTGTTTGTTTGTTTTTACTGTTCTACTAAGATGTTGTCTCAAAATGCAACAATAAATTACTTATACAGTATCAACTTATTTTCTAGTTTATACGGATTGTTTCTGAATAATCTGTACAAACTTTGAGGATATATTCCAGGGATCAAAACATGCAGAAAGTATCGAAAACGCTTCTTTCTAGAGTTATAAAGGTTTGAAGTTATAAGAAGAGTTACGATAATTCAAAGAAACGGAGGTCATTTTGGGCCTCTGCTATAGCATCTGCCTTTGACCAACAAGTGTATTGTTTTGTTATACTGTAGTAATAAACCACACAGTTTGCAACCCTATTCCACGCTTCCAGCAGCATATAGTTGGCAGCACTTGTAAAACAAAGTGGCTACGCAGATGGGTACTGTCGAGGTGAATCAACGAAGCAAAATGCCATTCACAATTAGTTTGGTTCAAATTTTAGTCTCTGTAAAGGGGGAGGCCGTGGCCTCGTGGGCGTTCAGAAAACATGCCAGTTTTGTGAAGTTAAGAAACATTAGTCACTGGATGGGTGACCATTAGTGACATACGAACTTTACCTCCCGTGCTTCAGAGGGCACTTAAAGCCGTTGGTCCCGGCTGCTGCTATCATCTTACAGCAGTCGTTATTAGGTTTCGATAAACCCTGCACATGGTTCTTGCGGCCCTTGCGCAGTATCAGCCCCAGTGTAAATGATATACGCCTTCTCATGAGGAACGCACCTCACATAACTCGACATCAGAGAAAACAAAACGTTCAGCTGCAAATGCTTGTACAAGCTGGGATTTTCGAATAGTCCAAAGTATACAAGCATTCATAGAATTCATAATATACACTCAGATGCCAAAAGTCATGGGATAGCACCTAATAACGTGTGGGACCTCCTCTAACCCGGCGAAGTGCCACAGTGCCTCGTGGCATTGGTTCCACAAGTCAGTGGAAGACATCTGAAGACATTGCCAACCATTCCTACTGGAGAGCTTCCCACAATTGCCCGTTACGGAGCCACCACCGGCTTGCACAGTGCATGCTTGAGAACTTGGGCCCATGGCCTTCATGGATTCTGTGCCATACTCGAGCCCTACCATCAGCTCGTATCAGCTGGAAACGAGCCTCATCAGACCAGGTCACACGTTTCCAGTTGTCAAGTGTCCATTCGATGTGCTTATGGGCCCAGAACAGACGTTGCTGACGATGTTTTGTTATGTACCAAGGGCACCCTAGTGGATCTTCTGCTTCCATATCCCATGGACACCAGATTTCGTTGCACAGTTCGCATCGATACAGCTCTAGTATCACCCTGGTTAAAATCTTACAGAGTCTGGCGTAGTGCCAGTTGCCTGTTAGCGGTGATCATCCTACTCAGACGCCGTTGGTCGCGTTCATTGAGAAGGCGTTGTTTATGTTGGGAGGTAATGCCATCAAGTTGGTACTCTCAGTAAACTCTTGAAATTGTGGACCGTTGAATTCTTGAGCCACCTCCGACATTGAATGGCCTACACGTTGTGCTCCACATATCACGCCACGTTCGAACTCGGATAGCTCTCGTCGTGTAGCCACTATCAAACTGAACACCTCATCCATTACTAATAATAGTGTAACTAAATCTACTGACACTAATTTGCATATTTATATTGTTTGCACATGATGCTACTGACTTTTGGCATGTGAGTTTACAATATGCTATATTAAAAGATAAATTTATAGAATATTCATACAGATAATTATCAATAAAAGTATCGTCTAAAATTAATATAACATATTATTGTTGTAAAAAATACATAAAATTGGAAAATAACAAATGACGTTATTAGAGATAAAAGCATAAGAATGGAACAATTTTACCAACAGTAACATATTTTTTTAGATTGGCAATGAAGAACTCGAAGACTTCAATTGCACTGTTGGCGAACAACTTTGGAGCAAGATGAAAAGCAATGCCAACTTTTCTCAACCTATCAAAGTTGAAAACTTATGCTATATTACACCAAGGAAATTTTTTCCATCTAACTGAAGAGAAACAAGAAACAGTTCAGAGGGCATTACTACAAATTTTCTCAACATCAGTTTTGTCACTATACAAAGCAAGGAGAGCAACGAAACGTGTCTCTTCAACACTGTTTGAGCACCCTATTTAACTATTTGACAGATTGTTGCAGTCACGCTGTTTCATTGTATGTGCACGGGAAAGTGTGGAAAACGCTTTATTGAAGAACTAAAATCCACATTTAAGCCTGAAGTGTCCATATGATATGCATACATAATCGAGTTCCTTCCACATTCGATGAAGCATTTCCCTGTCAATTTGAAGAAAAGAATGATAACGTGAGCCAGCAGATCTGGTAGATCAGATGGTAATGGCAGCAAAAACTCTAAGTCCTTCGTATATCCCCGTATATAGAATTCACAAAGAATTAAGTCAGGGGTGCGTGGAGACCTTGGCAGCTTTCTTGATCATCATTCCCAACATGATCGATCCATAAATTTTGCAACTGAAATGATCTAGCACCGTAAGCTGATATACGTCTGCCATGGGCATATAAAAAAAATTTGCTTTTTCTTTATGTAATTGTAAAATTTCATGATGATTTTTTTAAATAATATACCTACAATAAAATCATGAAACCGCTCTAATCGTTTGCTCTAATCATCTGAATAATGGAATTTTAAAATCTAACAATGTCCCATTTTCTTATGGAGGCAGGAACTTAAGACGGGACATTGCAAACTACAGGGTGATTACAAAAGAACTTCACACTTTTAAAAATTTATTACATCAAAGCTATTCAGAATATAGACACACCACATACGGATTCTTAAAGAAAAACTCTTGAAGTTTATTGTGACACAGTTAAAGATGTTCAATATGTCCCCCTGTCGTGACACGGCATACATCAATGCGGTAGTCGAATTCGTCCCAAACCCGCATTAACATGTCTCCATCAATCCCACGTATCGCTACCGTAATGCGTTCTTTCAGCTCGTCTAGGTCACGGGGAAGGGGTAGGGTGAAGACTTTGTCCTTTACACATTCCCATAAAAAGAAATCACAGCGGTGGATTGGTCGAGCAAACAATAATTTGGAACTTGCAAAGTGGCCACCGCGGAGCCCCGACCTCACACCTTGTTTTTGTACAAATGACGTTCTTCAAACCTAGTTCTTCAAATATAGTTCGCAAACTCTGACGTCACAAACTGCTCCACGTAAACAAAACTCTATAGATATGAAAGGAAATCTGTTGTAAACACCACAAAAGTACATGTTTGGCCCAGCCGATTGCAATCAAAAAGGGAGGTGCACAACTAGATGTTATAGCAATCTTAAAAACAAAATTTCAACAATCTAGGGCTAGCCGTTTTTGAGAAATGCGAGATACACACATACGCACGTAAGTACAGACGTCACATCGAAACACGTCAAAATGGATTCAGGGATGGTCAAAATGTATATTTCCATTGAAATCTGAAAACCGAAATTTCTCGCGATTACAATACTTCCTCTACTTCGTATAAAGAAGTAAAAAAGGAAATTCAAGCTGCCCCGATATAAGAAAATGGTTATTTTGAGTATCTTCTAGCACCATAGAAAGAACTAATGGCGACATGAAACACATGTTGCTAAGAAAACAACCCAAAATTTTCTACCAATCAACAGAGGATATTCACAGTTGATCTACAATCTTTCTATCTTTCTACAATTACCACGGGCCGTTAGTGACACATTCTACTTAGAAGTGAATAAAACTTACCGGATCTTTCTGTGGGAAATGAGTTGCAGGCTTCGGTCTCGCCGATAACACAATGGTAGCCTTCGTCGACGAAGTGCTGGAAATTATCAACAAGCAAGAGAAAGAATTGTTTAATAAAATTATACACTGAGTTAGCAAAACTCATGGGATAGCAAGCACATTGATTGATGGGCGTGGCTCACGTATTCACAGGGGTAACGGATTCTGGGCATGGACCATTAGACGTTGTGGGAATAGCTTGGATAAGTGATTAATCAGAAATGGCACGTCGTCGCGAGTTGACGTCTTTTGAACGGGGTATGATAGTAGGTGCCCGACGCATGGAATGTTCCATTTCGGCAGTGGTGCAGGAATTTGGCTTTCCCCGCTCAACTGTCTCCAGGGTGTATCGGGAATGGCTGGATGAAGGCATCACAGTCCACAACAGGCACCATACCGGGCGTCCAGCTGCCCTGAATGATCGTGACCGGCGACACCTGGGACGAATGATTCAGAGAGACAGGAGCGCAACAGTGCAGCAAATCACAGACCAGTTCAATACTGGCCGCACTAGAAACGTCTCTCGGTGGACAATCCGTCGGAATCTGCATGCTCTCGTGTTTGGCAGCCGTCACGCTACACGGGTGCCAATGCTTACCCAGCATCATCGGACACTCCGGCGTGCATTTGCCACCAACCATCTTGGCTGGACTCTGCAACAGTGGCGTAACGTCATATGGTCAGATGAGTCACGATATCAACTGTACCACGCTGATGGGAGGCACCGTGTATGGCGCAGACCTCACGAAACGATGGATCCCGCATGCCAACAGGTGGTGGTGCAGGGTGGTGGGGCGTCAGTGATGATCTGGGGTGCATTTTCCTGGTTTGGAATGGGCCCTCTGGTTATCCTGGACCAAACGTTGAATGGTCCACGGTATCGTCAACTCATCGGAGACCATCTGCACCCGTTTTTGACATTTCAACACCCTGACGACGTAGCAGTCTTTCAAGATGACAATGCTCCACCACATCGCTCCAATGTCGTCCGCGAATGGTTCGAGGAGCATGCAGGAGAGGTCCAACGACTGAGCTGGTCAGCCCGGAGTCCTGACATGAATCCCATCGAGCATATCTGGGATGCTGTTGAAGTCAGGCTCCGGGCACTGGATCATCCGCCCACGAACGGGCAGCAACTATCTTCGGCTCTGCAGACTATCTGGTGTCAACTCCCTCCAGAAGTGTACCAGGGACTTGCAGACTCACTACCACGCCGTATTGCTGCACTCCACAGGGCCAGAGGTGGCCCGACCAGATATTAAGTAACTATCCCATGAGTTTTGCTAACTCAGTGTATATTGTTTACTAATGAATGATTACTCCTTATAAGTGCAAAAAAATAAAATAAAAAATTAAATTAAGCTAAAGTTAATCCATCTATCGTTACTTCATCTACACTACATGATCAAAGGAGTTGGGACACATGTTGCTCTACCGTAAAGCCGCAAAAAGCTTCAATCAGTAGTGTGTAGGACCACCCCGAGCTGCTATCACTGCCTCCACCTTACATGGCATCCTGTCCACAAGTTTACGGTATGTGTCCACAGGTATTGACCTCCATTCCTCGAGGAGTGTCGTGGTCAGTTTCTGGACAGATGTAGGGCGAACCATCCTGGATCTCACACGTCGTTCCAATTCGTCCCAAAGATGTTCGATGGGGTTTAGATCAGGACCCTGGGCGGGCCAATCCAGTTCTTCGACCCGCATCTCGTTAAACCAGTCAGATATGGATCTTGCTTTGTGGCAAGGCGCATTGTCGTGCTGGAAGATGAAATGTTGAAATGTGGCAGGGTGTTGAAATGTCAAAAACGGGTGCAGATAGTCTCCGATGAGTTGACGATACCGTGGACCATTCAACGTTTGGTCCAGGATAACCAGAGGGCCCATTCCAAACCAGGGGCCCGTCACCGAAGTGTTAGCACAGCCCTGGAAGTGCTCCGTTATCCAGAATGGTCCTGTAGCCATCAGCATTGAGGTTTCCGTCCACCTTGATAAGCGGACCCAGTCCAGTCCCACAATTACGGTAGGTGTTCACAGGGGTGTCCCAACTCCTTTGATCATGTAGTGTACAAATTCTTTAATTCCTTTCAAAACTCTAATCCTTATTCATTGGTGAACTTTAGCTTTATTTTATTTATTATTTTATCTTTTGCATATATAAGGATTAATAAACACATAATTCTAATAAACATGTACTACTCCATTAATTAAAGAATTGTTTATTTTTTTTTAAATTGGTTTGTCCGAACTTATGCAAATCTCCCTTACTTATCTAGACTTCAGACCATTCAAAAGGAGAACCAATATTAGGAATCTTGCTTCTTATAGGTCGATGATGTCTATAAAATATTTTTACTTTTCCAATTCCTAATTAGGAGAACAGGACATACCCCTTTTGCCTTCAAATGTGACCGTAAAGGGCGACAAAATTTTTCCCTTGGAACACGCTACATTTGGCAATGCTTAAAATTAAAACTTTAAAGAAGTCTTTTGCCTCTGTTTACTTAAATAACCTTAAATGTAAAATTCTAATGTATCTTATTTATATTATATTTAGATGCAGCAGTTATAACAGTTTCAAGTCTTTGTCTGAGCATTATATTATTGTTAATCATCGTTGGAGAGATATGCCATCTAAGGTAACCTTTATCTAAATTCAGAATCGCTTTATATTCAGAAGAAACATTTTTGTTTTTCCTCCTTATTTTTTTTTGCTTGTCTACCTTTCACTACAGAGTGCGAATTGCAACGCTTGTTAGAGAACTGAAAAGAGACACGTGTATCTCCTTTTACCCCTCGAGAGAGACTGACCTATTCATATCGCCTGCTGCACTGATCTTTTGCTCATTGTTTTTAATTCTTGGAAACGAATGTTCTGTTATAGTCCTATTCTGTACATTTGCCGGTTGCACGTTAAAGAACCCTTGCGAAGCGAAATTTGCGGCCCCTTTTGTATAACACCCCTCTAACGGCCCCTATAACGCCGTCCTTAGTTTTGCTTGTCGAGTCGTCTTAGTTTTGCTTGTTTTTTTTTTTTAGCGTAAAGTGAAATTTGGTTTTGAATCGCCCAAGTTTACATGTGATGCGGCGTCTGAACTCGCAATAATACGAAAACCATGTATGAAGTTTTTGTTATAGGAAGCGATGTCTGTTGCTATTTTGACTAAGTAAATCGTGTGATGATTTTGTATTTATCATGCGATTTCAATTTTTCATGGATTATATAAAAACGATAGTACCGGTGCTTGCACTCGCCCATACTTTTCAAACTATCTTTATTGTGATGTCTTAAGTAAAGGTTATGATAAGGCTATTTTTCTGTTGACCCCAATGGTTCATTTCGATCCATCAATAGCGCACTGATGGATTCTGACGAATCATCTCAATCATTCTTGTGGGCTCTACTGCACCAGTAACGCAATGATAGCTTCTACTTTTGGTACATCGGGTCGAAGCATGTTCCCTTTGCTCAATCTCCATACACTGTCTAGTGCAGCACGAGATCATTTGACTCTTTGCCAACCCGATATTCATGTCCCCTTTTCTTCGTGGACCTTTCAGCATGATTCGGCACTGGCCCACAAAGCGAAAACAATGCAAAAATGGTGCAAGACTAATTTTCCGGATTTCATGACACCCCAAGAATCTTATTATTCACGAAACCTTGCTCCGCAGATCTTAACCTGAAGGATTACAGTGTTTGGTTCATTATGGAGGACTTTATCGGTGCTAAGCCCCACACAGGTTTGGGAGTCGTTGAAGCAACCGTTGCACTGTGAGTTGCGGCTCATAGCCCAAAATTTCAATAAACCTATCTGGCTCTGTATCAATGCTTAGGAAATTTAGAAAATTGGCTAATATTATGAACGCCATTAGCATTTTTTGTTGCTCTTTTGAATTTGGTTGTTCCAATGATAAGTATGATTAAAGATGTTGGTCTCCATTATTTGACGATACCCTGTACAAACTGGAAAGGGAAACTGAAAGAGATTAAACATTGGAAGGAATAGCGTGAATATCTGTATTGCCTGTCACTTTCTATATAAAATGAGTTAAAATTACTTGACGATTTGATGATAAGAAAGATGGCGTACACTATATCATTGTCACTCTATACTTTAAGTCCCGATCAAATAAAATATTATTTAGCTTAGATCTCTGCTATCTCAATTTTGCATAACCAACACGAATGGAAATTCTCGTTTGTTGGTGGTTTTTGATGTAAAAGTGCGCTTTCACCTTGTGTGTGCATAAAGAAGGTTATTCTCTAATGCTCACTATAAACCGCCTGAAATTTCTTTTTTTTTGATTTGTTTAGAAAGTGAGAAACTTTCACACATTCCTTTGGATTAAGTGTAACAAAGCAACGTGCCTAGCATTTTCCACCAGCCACGCAACTTCCTTTCAAAGGTAATCAGAGTTGAAGATGAAAGATGATTATTTGGAAATGAAGCAAGAATATGGAAAAGTTTAAGAGCAACTAATGTCTATCTCGCAACAACAGCCGTCAGGTTGTAGACTCATAAAACATAGTCATTCCTCCATGACATCCATATGTGGTTTCTTCCTTTCCCAGTAGGAAGGTGAATTGAAATAATAAAACACATACAAGCCGAATCGCAGAAAATATTTATCAGGGTAATAAAGAAAGACACTAAAAAATGTTGTTTATACACATTGGCGCTAGACTTGATATGATGATTCTCTCAAATGTTCTCGTGATTTTTATAACAGCTTGTATTAATTTATATTTAATTAATTTTTATAAAAAAGATATTCAGTATCTCAATAGATGAACAAAATGTCTACAGCCCTTTTCTTATTTGTATTTTCTCTTTATTTTTTATTGTTAGAAGTATAAACAAGAAAAAGTCGCCAGGAATAAAATTCTATAATAAGCAAGCACAAGATGTTCCTTTGCAAGCAGTTCTCAGAAACAAAGAAGACCTTCATAAAAGTGCTTATATCTCCGGAAAAAATTCTTTAACATCAGCCGTATACGAAGAAATACCTTATTCTTTTAGGAGCTTAAAATCTGATTCTTCTGATGTCGACGAACATGGATACTTAATTGTGACGAGTGGATAACCATAAAATTAAAGTTTCGCTTTCAAATATATATAAGAAAATGTCCGCAACCAAACATCTATTTGCTAGATATTAGACATTCGATTCATCTCACGGACATTGCTTGATATGCTTAAACACTACTTACAGTAAATATCTAAGTCACGTATGAGCCGTGGTCATATTCATAGTGAAGTACGATGTCCAGTGCCAGACTTCTCGTTTCACTAACCGAGGCTTAAGCACATTTATGTATACAACCCAATAGCTAGCCAGAAATTCCTCTGTGAAGGGAGGAAGCGTACTTAAGAAGCATTTTATAATATAGGCAACGTTTTTTGACTTGCACCTCCAAGAAAGCTTTATATAAACTATCGCACTCCCTACAAGATTTGATCAACAAAAATAACAAGAAATCGGTTTCACACTCAGTTCCTTCGTTGCGATATTCGAGTCCCTTGGTTACGCCTCTGCTATAACCAAATATCTTCTGCGTTTCTAAGACATTATGAAATCGAACATTTCATTTGCAACAGACCAATATAGGGTGTTTTAATGTCCGGTGTCTTAGGGATAGTTGATATGTTGCAGATTGAGAATGTACATACTTGAATAAGTATAATAGAACGATATTATAGCCATTGTTTCAGGCAGGAAAAGCACTACAGCATTAAATATTCAAATTGATGCCAGTCATAAGCCTTTATTGTGTACTTTTCAACAGTGATCTACATTTCATCTGCATTTCATTTACCTGCGCAACATACACAATTAATTCACTTGTTCATTTAATCCAATTTTCTTACTTATATTATTGCACTATTAAACTTATTCAACTATGTGTATAACACATATGCAATTTTTCAGTATTCCCTGTGAGATCGGAATTTTTGAACAGCCTGTATATAATGTCAAATTAAGTTATAAATTTCATTGGCCAATACCGATATTTGCAAAAGCAATTTAAAATTTAGGTAAAGTACATTCCAGGTTATATAACACGAACCTCAATGCCTAAAGACAGTAGAAAAAAACCTATTCAAAGAATAAGACTTCCTTAAGTTACTATTGCATGGAGTAGAATTTGGAAAACATAAGTGGCTTAGATTGTCTGTAATAATGGAGTATGATTCTGGCTCATCAGAAACACATAAGAGACAAACATAAATGTCCATTCTCACAGAGAATTTCAACACGCGAACTGACGGGCTAGGAATGTGGAAAACCTTTTTGAGGACTGAAAGATATTCATAAGAACATTTTTCGCTATGAAGTTGATAGAGGCGTTGCAGTAAATAGCGGGAAAGAAATCGTGCAGAATTCCGACCGGTTTCGCCTTATATTCCTGGCTTTATCAAGAATACACCCAAGGATATACATATTCCTGTGTATCCTTGATAAAGCCAGGAATAAAAGGCGTAACCGGTCGGAATTCTGTGTGATTTCTTTCCCGCTATGTACTGCAAGGCCTCCATCACTTCATCAAGAAGGTTAGAACAGAGAACTCTTCATTTCATAACGTCAATATTTATATATATTATATAGGAAATGATATAGAAAAACAACTGAAAACGTCTTAAAATATGCCTCCAACCAGGAAATTTATGATTTGTGATCTAACTATCAAATATACGAATACTTCCATATTGCTTGAGGCCAAAATGTCCTTCGTCATTAAGATAAAATACAAAAAACTTAAACAAAAATCTCGTAAATAAATAAAATTATTTGTTCCTCCCATTTCATACATGCTTTGTATATAATGCAATATAATCCCTTCTTCATATCCACTATATGGTTTTTGTTAGCTTTTGGATAATTTTAATAAATTACAAAATAATAATAATAATAATTTCTAATCTTTTAAACATTAAAAATTCCATTTCGCTTTGAATTTTATTTATCGTATAAAGTTCGTCATTTCAAACTAAAGCAAATAAAAACCTTATTAAAAAGTAAAGACTTTTAAAGTAGGAGACCATATATCCAGAGTAACATTTATTAATCCATTTGTATGCACATTTAGACTGCTATGCTACCTTTAGAGAAGAAATATTTAAAATTGTACTCCGTTTCTAAATTTCTCAGGAAGAACTCTGCTAATAATGGCCTAAGGTAAGGCATCATAGGTGTCCCGTCATTCGATATATAAGTTTGGTAATCAAATTGGAAGTACATGTACGTGTAAATATTGAATTGCACCGGGTTGCTTAAATGTCTATTCAAAATTATCTGTGACTTTATAGTTCCTTAATAAATATCAATTCACTTATGGCAACTCAGACAGCAAGAGAATGAACTTAATGGTATTTAATATAGTTTGGATCGAATTATTGAATGGACATACAGGGTGTATCTAAACCCCTGTCACAAACTTCTGGTGGTGATTCCCCACAGCGAGATGAAAACAAAAGTTCATATAAACATGGTTTGGAAAATGAACCGTTTATGAGTTTTCCGCAGGTAAAAGTGAAGTTCTCTATGGTCAACATAATTTTCCGCATGTAATTGTCTTTGATTATTGCGGTTGAAAATCAAACGCTCAGTTTCAATTTTGGCATGCATATCTAACTAAAACTGACTGAAAAGTCCACGAAATCTGTCAAGATAGGTATGCTTCCTCTGACGCAACTGGATTATAAAACTGTAGTACTGCACAGATAGTTTTCTTGTTGAAATTTGTAGCAACTATTTGTGGTCAAAATCATAAAGGGAAAATTATAGCATTCTTCCCCTTGACAAAACATTAAAGGGTACTCTAATGAATCATAGGCGCGATGTGTTTCGCTGTTCCTTTGAAGATGATCGTCCTGTGTACGTAAAAAAAATCCCTCCTACCACAAGGACCAAAAGGACGGCTACTTCGTTCGTGGTAGGAGCATTGTATCGACCAAGGTGAGCTCCTGTTAGTTTTTGTCGGCAGCAATTACAAACTTGTGGTTATTCCGTTTATCATTGGGAACAGAATCAAGTGCAAGTTTGAAACAGTTAACATGCTGGTTCGCACAATGGAGCATATTTTGCAACCCATTTAATAATTCAGCGTTCAAGTTAAAACTATGTTTTCACTTAACCTTTACCTGGTCTTGGTAATTCAAAAGCCAATTAAGTGATAAACTTGACTCTGTATTTTGAATGTGGGTAAAAATGCACCTACAGTGATCTGACTTGCTCTGAAAAAAGTCATTTCAAAAGAGCTATTATAGTTTTTCGATTTTGGATGTTCTCAATGGCTCTGGTAGTTCTTGCATTCTTTCTAGTCGAACTTCCCTGAAGAACAGCATATTCTCTTAGATTCTCTCTTCCACTTGAAGGCACGACAATATGTGCACACTTCGTCCATAGGGCCTAGTCGAGAATAATCGGAACATTTAATTACTGAATCATAATTAAATTCGCTTTTTTCTTTTTCTAGCTATGGCAGTTCTTCAGGTTCATAAACTATTGATATGTTAAACAACCTGTAAACGGCATGATGCAGCCGATCTTCCTCTAACTATATAGTTCGGTTCGGTGTAGACTCTATTTGCCGCACTTCCTGCAAACGCGAGCGTTCTTGTGTCAAATGATTCACTACCACAAGTTGTCTCTCATGGTACGAAGCTTATACTGCTCTTCTGTCTCCAATAAGCGCGAAAGTTCATGGCTGAAACGCTCAGAAGACAAATGTAATTCCTACCCATCAATTGGTACCAAATGAAAAAATATAAAGTGTATTAATTGCAAGGAATTATAAATGACTGTTACGCCTGCCAAAACTATATGTTCTGACAGCGACAGGATGCTATTGTTCCACATTGGTCTCCAGAGATTATGATATTTTATGTAGTAGAGAGTAAAAGAAATTCACAATCTTCTTTAGTTTCCACACTTCAGGCTTCACCGTGGCGAGACCGGTTGCCACTCAAACGACGTTCACGTTCTGCACTACTCTATTCAGACCGTTACGCAGAATTTCGGTTTCTGCATGGTGATCCAAAAATCGCGTACATCCTAATTCGATTGTCTACAATTAAATTAATAGTTGAAAAGTTTCATCGGCTGTTTTGAAACATTTATATCTTGTGCATCTGTTGTAAAAATATAGACGTGTTGTGTATATATATATATAAAAGAAGAAACTGACTTGAGTGAGTGATCAACGCACAGCCCAAACCATAAGGCCTAGAAATTTGAAATTTTGTACAGAGGTTCTTTACAAAATGTAAGTGAGCACTAAGAAGGGGTTTTGTTTATTCTTTCTTCCTTTCCATTATAGATTTTTTTTGAATTCAATTTACCTGGAGCTGAATGGGATTTTTGCTAGCTTTAAAAAATTGTGACGTTTGCATTGTTTAATGAAGAATTTTGCGATTGTTCCGTGAAGCAGCATCAACAATGACTGCAAGTGTGTCGCGCGGGAATACAGTGTATCTTTTATTTTTTATCTGAATGGCATTTTTCTAGCGTCAGAAACTGTGACGTCGTTGTTTGCTTTGTTAAATGAAGACTTTTGCGAGTATTCCGTGAAAAAGCATCCACAGTAACTGGAAGACTTTCGCGCGGAAATATAATGTATAATATTTTCTAAAAAGGCTTTTCGTGGCGACCAAAACAGTATATAAAGAAGCTGGTTGGCTGGCTCATCAACGCAGAGCAAAATCCACTGAAGCCATCAACTCGAAACTCGCTGAGGTCATAGGACGGATAGCGTAGGGGCGTACTAGGATCGGGTTTCTCGAAATTCGGACTCCCTGCCCACCCAGTGGCACAGAAAGGAATTGCACGTTCGGTCGCTTGGCTCCGCCCCCAATAAACGCAGATCTTCGAATTTTGCAGGAAAGTTTCTAGCTACCGTTCCAAAAAAGTAGTTTCCTCGATTTACGATATTCGAATTTTAAGGGCACGAAAGCTGATAAAAATCGATTTTCGGGGGTGTTTCACAAAATTTTCTGATATTTTGATGCAACCTCGCGGGGAATAAAGATAAAGCAACGAAATTCGGAGGGAAGGTTCTCGAGGATATTTCCGCTTTGTGAAGGGCGCCAGGGGCTTTTTTGATGAAATTTTGCAATTTCTGAATGTGAATATACAAAAAAAGTAAACATTAACCTCCACCTTTCATCTCCGGCCCTACGTCTAACTCACTCAGCTAAAGGGCCAGTGATTGGAGAGGAGTGAAGCAGAATACAATAAAAACATTTTTAAAAATTTTGTCTGTTTGAACATGCTAATCTCCAAAACTACTGGACGAATTTTTATGGGGTTTTCACAGGTAAGATGAGCGTAGCTTGCAGCAACATATAGGCTTACGAAAAAAAATATATCTTAATTTAAAGTTTCTGGAGTATGTTCAGCTTACTACAGTTCGTAGAAAAGTAAAAGATGGCGCTTCATTAGTTGATTTTTAAAAGGCGCTCATATACAATAGCGAAGCATTGCCGGGTCTGCTAGTATATTATATACGAGGGGCGATTGATAAATAAGGTCTCCATGGCTGTAACTTTTTTTTTTATTTGTTAACCGATTTTCAAAATTCTTTTTGTATCTTAAACTCACATTTGTCCACTATGTAATGCAAATAAAATGTTACAGCCTTGGAGAACTTATTTATCAATCGCCCCTCGTAGTAAATAGTATTATTTAATATCATCTGGTTTTTAATTATTTCGATGTGCACGACTTTTGGATCACTCTGTATTAGCATCCAAACGTGAGTCACGTTGATAGCGTGTCTCTAGAGAACGACCGCGAGCTGACTGCGCTCAGGAGTAACTCAACCGCGCTTCACGCTCGGATAGAGTTTCTAGAGATCGAGACATCGCACTTCTAGATTGCTGCAACTCTAAAAGCTGGACGTTATGGTTAGCTTTCTGCTGGACGTCTCAATCATGCTCGTTTAGATCGTGCAGAAACAGAAGTAAGATTAGATCGTTTGCGTTAAACCATTTTTTTGTAGCTATTATTTTTCCTTTACATTTTCTTTACAATAATTAAAAAAAATAGTTAAGGCATCGTTATTCAACGATAAAAGAGTTTTAGCATCAAAATGTTACGAGCAGTAGCGGCTCATGACTATAATAAGTGGAGGGACACAAATACAAAATTAAAGGTTCTTAGGCCTTTTCGTACAAAAGTTATAGCTTGATTTGTATTTGGAGCCTCGCGGCTCCTGCCGAGGCCTCAGAGGACTATATCATTTTCAGTGTGTAATAGCTAAAATTTTAAGCAACACATTAGAAATATAAAACATTTCAGTTTCTGGACTTCTGGTTTTAAATTTATAGCTTGATTTGAGATTGAGGCCGCAAGGCCCCTGCCAAGAGACTTATATAATTTTTAATATTGATTAGCTAAATTTTAAAATACCACACTATGATTAGACAAAATTTCAGGACCCTAGGCCTTTCCGTTCAAATTTTATAGCTTCAATTGTATTTGAGGCCGCCAGGGGACCCGATGCCTATACCAGTCTTCTTGTATATTGTCTATAATTTTTAAGTAACGCACTGTAAAATATAAAACTTCAACTTCTAAGGCTTTTTTATTATTCAAATGTTAGAGCTTATTTCTGGTTTGGCCTTCAGGGCCCCTGTGGAGACCTAAGAGCCTTATATCAGTTTTTCGTGTATATTAGCTAAATATTTTAGTAAACAACTATAAGTATACAAATTTTCAGATTTCTAAGCCTTTTCGTTCAAACATTATAGCTCTGTTTGTGTTTAGGGCCCCAACAGTATGTAAGTTTTAGTGTATAAGCGCTAAAATTTAAAGTAATACACCATAAATATACAAGGATTCAGATTTCAGGACTTCGGATTCAAAAGATATAGCTTGATTTGTGACTGGGGGCTCAGGCCCCCCCCTGTCGAGACCCAAGAGCCTTATACCAGTTTTTAGTCTATATTAGCTAAATTTTTAAGTAATTTTCTATAAGTAAACAAAATTTCAGATTTATAAACCTTTTTGTTTCAAAGTTGTAGCTTTGCTTGTGTTTGTAACCTATGGAGAGCCTAATGTCTGCTGGGGCCTATATTACTTTTTTTGTATATTTGCAATATTTTTTTAGTACCACACAATGAATCTACAAAATTTCAGGTTCCTAGGCCTTTCCGTTCAAATGTCATAGCTTCAATTGTATTGGTGCCTAGAGGCCCCTGGCACTGTTCTAGAGGCTTATATCAGCTTCCTTCTATATTGACTATATTTTTTAATACCAAACTAAAAATATACAAAATTTCAGGTTTCTTGACCTTTTCGTTCAAAAGTTATAACTTCATTTGTATTTCAAGCCTCGGGGTCTTCTGGCGGGCCCCATACGTCTACATTACATTACTTGTATATTTGCTTTATTTTTTTAGTACCGCACAAAAAATATACAAAAATTCCGGTTCCTAGGTCGTTCCGTTCAAATGTTATAGCTTCAATTGTATTTGGAGCCTCGGGACCTCCGGTGGGACCGTAGAGGCTTATATCACTTTTCTTGTATATTGGTTTTATTTTTTTAGAACCGCATTACAAATTTATGAAATTTCAGGACTTTTGCCCTCTTTGTTCAAAAGATAAAAAAGGTAACCATGAAGTTCATACAAGTAGCCCCTGAGAGGCCTTGGGCCACCACGAGGATTCGCAATATTTTTCGCATCTTCCTCTGTATTGGGCCTAGGCGTGTATAAAATTTCAAGCCCCTAGGTCTCTTTGTTCAAAAGATAAAATCGGAACCATGAAATTCACACCGTCATCTGTATAGGGCCCACGTGTGTACAAAATTTCAAGCCTCTAGGTCAATCCTTTTAAAAGTTTGGAATCAAAATGTTACGAGCAGTAGCGGGAGGATTCGCTATACTTCAAATAGAGTTCTTTAAATTCTGACTTCAAATATTCAAAGTCTGATGTCACAAATTGCTCAAACGCAATCAAAACTCCATAGACTTGAAAGAAGTCAGTTATTGAAACCACAAAAACACATGGTTTGATCCACCCTAGAGGATTCGCTATATTTTTCGCTCCATCCTCTGTATAGGTCCTACGTGCGTAGAAAATTTCAAGCTTCTAGGTCAATCTTTTCAAAAATTTTTTAAGAATTTTATGCTTATCATCTCGCAGTTCGTGGCATATTTATTCAACTCCTTTTAGGAGGACCATTACTTCAACAATATATTATTGACGCTTATTTGAAAGCTGAAGCCAATATACATCCTCAAAATGTCTTCCACGAATGGCATTCTTCAATGGCCCAAACAAGTGAAAGTGTGAGGGCGCTATGTCAGGGCTGTAGGGTGGATGGGGTAACACTGTCCAACCCTGTTTCGTGATGTGTTCCGACGTCCTCAGCTGGGTTTTTATGGCGTTCAAGTCGCTGGAAGCGCTTCTTGAGTTTGGTTAATGTGTACACATATACCTCAGAATTAATGGTGCTGCCCCTCGGCATCACATCCATCACGTGTGACAGCCGAGAATGGCTGCCCCGACCGCGGCAAATCTTGGAGCTCCGCCGAAACGCTTTCTGATGGCCTAACCCTCTGTGCCCAGCGACTAACCGTACTTCTGTCGACTGTTGATGCTCCATAAACTGCACATAAACGTTCGTGAATGTTTCCAACCGTTTCTTGCTCTGCAGTGAGAAATTCAATGACGACACGCTGCATGTAACGTACATCATTTACAGATGCCATTTTGTTCCATTGCTGCACGTACGCTATCTGTCGGAAGAAACGGAAACTTTGCGCGCGCACTCTGAAAACTTCAATGAATGCATATCCTAAATTTCGCAATCGTACCCTTGTTGGGGACGGAGAAAAAAATTGTGATGCATTACTTTCTGGGCTACCCTCGCATATACACAGCACTAACCGATACAATAAGCCCAGCTTGCTATGTAAAGGAATGGTTGACAGACTCTCAATAGAACTATTTAAAAATACCGACTTCAACTCCTTGGAATAACAGCAACAAATAGCAGAACAAATTTCTATATAATCTAATAATCATATGAAATATATTCTTTTTCACATAAGAAAAAGATCATTCAATGAAGGAATGAATCTTTAATTTCAGAAAGAGATGTCGATGTCAAAGGGTTGTTACAAACGCATCTCGATGAGGGTGTATAAATAATGGTAGTGGAAATTGGTTTAGTCGTACGTGCTCTAATCACACCATACTAGTTGTTACCCGCGGCTTCGCCCGCCCGCGCCATCTGTTGAGGGGAATTACAAAGCAAAAGCAGATAATTTTAAATGAAAACCCCAGAAAGTGGGGAAGGGGGGGGGGGGTTTCAAACCTGCTCTATCGCCAAAAATTAACCCCCTACGACCCCTCCCCCTTCCCCACTCTCTGGGGTTTTCATTTAAAATTATCTGCTTTTGCTTTGTAATTTTCCTCAACAGATGGCGCGGGCGGGCGAAGCCGCGGGTGACAACTAGTATGGTACGATTAGAGCAGGACCTTAGTTGATAAGCCTGCCCTGAAAATTTCAAGTCGCTAGCTCAAACCGTCTAGGAGGAGATAGAATTACAGATAAGTAAATAAATAAAGAGTTTTAGTATTAAGATGTTACCGTCTTAACTTTCAATGCTAAGGTATGGCGAGTAATTTATCAAACAAGACGTAACAACGTGTTATGAGTGAATGTAACGAGTAATTTATACGAATATACGAATGGTAGTCTGATTTGTTTAGTGGTACATGGTTTAATGGTAACATACGTTACCTTTGGAAACTTCAATGCTAAGATATGGCGTGTAATATAAGCCGACTCTTTATGAGTTATTAGATCTTTACCTTAAACTATAGTAATCAAACCTGCGGATACTATAACTGTCATACAAAAAACATTATATCCCGTTAATATTTAAGTTACAAAAGGAAAACTTACATACCCCAAACATATGCATTATATCCCAAAAGGATGCAACCTTTAAATATTAAAAAATAAATAAATTTTTCCTCAAATTTCAAATCTTCGCCCTGTTTGTTTATGAGCAACACGTAACCCGAGTATGGTTCCATCAAAACAAAGCTTCAATACCTCGAAGTCAAAGGTCGCTTACGAAAAAACACTGGCACTGCAAACGGCCATACATGCAATTCTATTTGAAAATATCCCCGGACTTCTCTGGCTTCAGACTTTTAAAATGGGCCGTTGAAAACAGGCGACCGCATACGTTGTGATATTGTAAATGGTTAGCTTCTTGAGAGGAGTGCGCGGAGATGGATATGATATACCTTGTGATCTAGTCTCCTGGAATGGAAATTGTGAGACAGGGAGATTGTTCGTATCCACAATCACCAGATAAAAAAACGATTGTGGATGGCACTGAGGATTTTTGAAATATTTCGACAGTTCGAAATCGTTCGACTATAACGTATTCAACTCTACCTGCTAAAGATTCATTAATATCCTAATGCTTTTGAAAATTCTCACCTCTGTAATCTGTGTTTTCTGCATCGCATTGATTTCCTGGATCATCTGCTTTTGAATACCAAAAATAAATGAAAGCTAAGACGATGATGAAAACTTTCATTTAAGCCCTCCTATCGCTGTTGAAACCGATAAGGACGAAAACGAGGAATTAGTAGACTCTAATTCGGTCGGGGAGTCTGCCTCACTTGTATCTTCAGTTATTTTAACTACTGGAGACGCGGCAGCCCCGCTATCCGATCGCTCTCCTATTCCTAGACGTCCTTTCAGTCTAAATTTCCCGGGTCTACCCCTTCGCTCTCGTTCACCTGCGCCACGCCCTCTCGCAGCGCTCTTGCGTCTGGACTCCGCCGTTTTCTTATTAACAACAAAATCCGCGCTATTAGAAATTTCTATTTTATTAGAGATAACAGATGGCACCTCTGTCTGCGTGCCAATCTCTGAAGTGGGCGTCGTCTGCTTAGGAAACTTATCTTTCCTGGCTCGCCCGCTGGCTTGTGACATACGACTTTCCTGCTGCTTTTTGCGCCCCAGTGTACCGCACACGACTCAAAGGTGCATCAAGCCGTAGCAAATAGGTTCCTTCTTTGCCTTGACAGAATCTTGGAATTCACCATTCTATCATGTAGTCCTTTTCTCACCATCCTGCGCCATACTCTTATCACAGCAGCTTTAAACAACTGCCACTCCTCTTCAACAGTGTCATGCTCATTGGGTGGTTCTTTGAAACTTGAAGATATGTTATCTCCAATGGTCTTCTTCACAGCTCTATCGTCCAATGCCTCCTATTTGATGCACCAAATCTGTCGGGATTTAATATCTCGCTTGGTTAACATGGATTCAGAGAACCGCAAGTGCACACAACAAGGTGGTGATCAGATGATAGTTCTACCCCTCTCCTCACACGAGTATCCAACAGTAATTGGAATAAATCAGCTGACACGATTACAAAATCAATCAATGACTTCTGTTCAATTGCATCCGTGTACCAGGTATACTTATCCCTGTGGTGGAAGAAGGTGTTCGTGATGGAAAGTCCATTGTTACAACAAAGACGCAATAACCATCTCCCATTCACATTTAAATCAGAATCACCATTCTTCCAATCATGATTTACCACCTCTGGTCATCAGCCCCTAAGCTTGCAATGAAATCGCCCACCAGGATGACAGAATCTTCACTCCCTCTCCTGCTGAGAGCAATATCAACTTCATCAAATCAAATAGGTTCATCATTGAAATTATATAATTTTGCACCAGCTACTCTTAAAATATGAAACATGAGGATCATCAACAAGTATTCCATTATTTCTACCCAGACTTGTAGTAAGAAACTTGTTTTAATGTCCACTGGAATTTTAACTAGAATACAATAGCGAATCCCGCGATGGGTATATGGATGTTTGTGTACGTCTTCATATCCCTGTTTGGAACTGGAGACGATTTTTTGATTTTTTTCACAGAATAGAGTTGTACTAGTTAAAAATAAGAAAAAAAGTGAAAACTATAAATACATACATATATTGAATTTCAGCTGATGATACGTGCTTTGATCGGCGGAATGCGCAGATAATTTGATGGAAGCTTTATCTTCAATTCATTTTCTTTTCCCAAGGTGTATGAACATGTATTCTTTACAATAGACTCTCTCATATAACTTGACATTGTTGGACCAACCACATTGTGTAATCCGGTTCTGATACTCGATCGCATTATCATGCAGTGCCATTTCTGCTTGCCTTGAACATCAGGTGGCAAAAATAACTAATCCACGGGAGCTTTCTTTTCATTCTCTCTTCCGCCTTTGAAGAATATGATAAGCTTTCTTTGAACACATACCTCGACTAGATAAATAATCCTACAGGCACTCCTCTCCCAGACATGCATTCTATAGGGTGAGTCATAAGTTATTGTGCAGTGGCTGATCGAAGGTGGCATCTACTCACAATAGATGCTGGAAATGCCCCCCACTGGTCTCACGACATCTGTTAGCACGCAGTTGCATGTTGAGAAACACTCTGTTCAATATGGCTGGTGAGATTTGTTGAACTTCAGTGGTGATTTCCTCCTTCAGCTCAGGCAAAGTCCACTACTGCACAGTAAAGAAACTGATGAAAGCCTCTCAGACGCAGAATCCCTGTGGGCCAACACCGACGGGCAACGGACTTCCTCCGCCCAATCCAGCCACGGGTCCGCCGACGCCTCCGCAACCCGCGCAGACGCAAAGCCCTTTCAACCCGGCGCCCGGGTGCTACCTTTTTGATTCACCCTATATCATTCCTGCTATTACCACCAACATATTCACCGATTCCTGTACGCGCAGATGATATGAATTTAAAAAATTACTTTATTGTTTAAAACTGCAGGGGTCCCTGTAATGAGACAGCTAAATTCTCACCGAAATACATGACTATTACAAGGAATAAATCGTTTTCTGGTCACGTAAAAGTAAAAAAGATAACCCCTATCTATAAACATGGTGATCTAAACGAAATAGCGAATTTTAAACGGATATCCGTACTCCCTCCACTTACAAACTTGTAGAAAAATTTATCTTCAATGATTTAATTAACTATTTATGCCCCTTAATATCATCCTAACAGCTCGCTAACTGACCGGGACAAAGGGTCTACTCGCTTCCTCTTTTCTTATATCTTTCTTCCTTGGCCTCTTATGAACAAGGCAAAATATGTACCATCCTCCAGAACGATATATCGAAAACATTCGATTCGATTTCTCCGACGCAGCTAATTACCGATTTTACAACCTTTGGGGTATTAATTTTTCTATCGAAAAGTGGAAGGAAAAATTCTGCGACCTGGGTTCGAACCAGGAACCTCGACTATCATGGCCGATGCCTCTACCAGTGGACAGAATTTTTCCTTCTATTTTTCGATAGAAAATTAATACATCATGTTTGGAGGTCATCTATAATCAGTCTATATTTATTTATTAACCTTTGGGGTGTATGAAGTTCACTTGGCCTTAATAGAAGATTACCATTTAGACCGCCTACACAAATAATGTAAACCTACATTAAAATCTCTATTAATAAGGAACAGATTATTATGGCCACCCCATCAGTACTTCGTTGGGCCACCTTTTGTCTTCAATACTAAGAGGTCCAATTTCTGTAGTGCAAAAAAACTTTGGGACATTTATGTTGACGAAACTATGTCAAGATATAAGCAAGATATGAGCACACCACTTTGCATTGTTTTCGCATGGCACAATTCTAAAGCTCGCGCAGTGGCAGATAAACGTAAACACAATAGAGGTGAATCAGCAGGCATGGCGTGCTATGATTTTCTATGATTATTCCAAAGGCTTAGAAATGTAGGAATGTTTTGAAACTTTACAACAGACATTTCCTTGAAAAGCTCCGAGTGAAGCCACAGTTGCGTGCTTTACACACCTGAAGAAACAAGGCTCTATTATTACGACCTTAAAACTAATGAGTGGCTCCATAAAGGGAAAGAACTACCACATAAATGCAAACGTTCGCAGAGTGCTGGGATGGTGATGATGGCAAATCTACATACCAAATTTCACTCCTGTACATACCTGTCTATCTTTAACTTCAATCTCCGTAACTCCGGCACCGGTATACCAATCAAAACTGATATAAACACCTGTCCATAGTAAGCTATATTCCGAATTCTAACTTTTTTGTCAAATAATATAGAATATATGAAAGGTACAGCAAACAGACGGAAGTACTAAAGCCAATTAGTAGCTCCATTCTTTCGCTACTTAATGATATGGGTAGATTGTGTTTGTTTTAATTTCACACATGGCGGGTGTCTTGATTTTTTGAGGCATTGTAAACACTACCCACGACGCAGATGAACGGCACGAAGCTTTAAAATGGCGTAACAAACACCACATACAGCAAGCATGCACAATCACGACTGCAGGGCAGTACCAGCAATATTTAAGATAAATGATTTCACCGCCAAGGCGGATAAAAGGAGCACACTTGTTCTACACACTCGATAAATCGATCACCTTTTTTCGAAAATGAGCTAAAAGCGGAACCTAAAGTTCATGTACTTAATCGTAATTTCTAACTTCAATTATCAATCTCTTATTTAACAAAGAATAGTCTCTATCCTAAACGTCTTACCACTCTGTGTCCAATTTTGTTTTATAACAGGGTTTTATGTCTCCTTTTTCTTTTCTTCTACATACGTCGGTAAGGTTTTGTGGAAAAAGGAAAGGACAAACTTTTCAGTATTCCTTGCTTATAACGTAAAATTCCGTCAATGGGAGCGAAGCCAATTCCACCGTTACCTTGATTTCTGTATCTGACTGAAAGCAGTGCTACTTAAAGCTCTTTTTCACTGGCGGGACTGTAAGGTGTACAGGTACGATGGTTTCTTGCGCGATATGCACGTGCGTTGTTGTAGAACCGAGTGATCCCGCGGGATAGAAAGCACGGCGCAGGGATCCCAGAATCGCTCAGAACTTGGGCTCTGTGCTCGAAGAAGACGATCAGCTGGATTATGCATGCACGTAGCCGGCGGCGACGCGTTGTACTTCCTATTGCATAAGAGATCGACGGATTTCTAAGTCGAATGCTAACACCATTACTTGTCGCCTATTGCAATACTCTGCAGAAATACGAAGATATCAGAAAGTAACGCTATTTATTCTTTTCAAAAAAAAATTACAAAGCATACAGGTAAACAACTAAATGCAGCTGAAAAAACATCTTTGTCTACTTTTCCACATTGGTTCCTTGACATTGGTTCCAGATTGTAGGCTGGTTGGTCAGAATCTCTCAACCGAAACGGACCGGTTTTGCTTTGACGATGTTGGGCATATGCGGGCGGGCGTTGTCATGAAGTTAAACGTCGTTTCCTCTTTCTGGTCGCTTATCCCGAATAGCACGCCGCAATTTACTCAACGTTTCACAATAGGTAGAGGCGTTGACGTTAGATCCATAAGGCAGAACTATGCGAGTAGGATGCCTTGCATATCTCAAAAGACTATATAAATAATCTTCCGAACTGAAGGAGAAACTTTGATTTTTTGTGAACCGGAGAACGTGGATGTTTCCACACCATGGTCGTAGTTTTCGGCTCAGGTCTGAAGTGCAAAATCCAGGACATTTTACACAATTTGCACACATCGGACAGATGGCTGCACTGTAAACTTCAACCATTTCCCCATGAACTTCAGCGGGTTTCTTATAGTTTTTGAAAAGAAACCTTATAAGAGCTCGCTTTTCTTCCACTGTAAAACGACTGGTAGCACGTATTGCGCGTGCGCAGAAACAATTTTTTGTTATACACTGTTTGTGCATGTACAGCCTCTTTTTTGGCTAAGTTAACTTTTACACAGCGACTATATTACCCCCGTAAAAAAATAAATGGCGTTAGATTCTGATTGTTTCAGTAGAGATGATTTGTAAGAGTCGTAACCGCTAGGGCCTCTCCTCATGCGCAATGCATCGTGGTATCCATGGTAAACACATGGAACTTTAAACACATGGGCACTGCCTATAACTGATATTCGTAAAAAGAGCGATCTTATCCTCCGCGATAGGCTGTTCGCTTGAACAAGCTCAGAGTGACGGGGCACACAGAACGAAATCGTGCAGACAATAGTTGAACTTTTGACTGGCACACATACTTCTCCCCATATATAGCACTTATTCGGCAATGAATTTCGGCTGATTCTAGTAAAGGCTTTCGATCGTTTTAATTTGACTCACTCTCGTATAGAGATTTTAGAAATTTAATAAATTTATTAAGTTTAATAGAATATAAGTTGAAATTGCTATTGCAGAGACGGCGTTGTTATAAAATTTATGCGTGGCTATTTGAATGGTGTTCATATTACCGTAACGAGCAAAAAAAGCGGTGGAAGAAGTACGGTTTCTGAAATCAGTAATATTATTCATCTCCATGACGAAAAAGAAGAAAAGGAAGCAATATCTATACTGTATATAAATATTGTTGGGACAGGAGTAACTATAAAATATTGTTACAGTGACCATAGATAAGGTTGTCACAACAATACATTTCTCTCCGTGTTATGATTAAAATTGCACCCAAAACAGGTTAAGGACAGATGGATGTATTGCATATTAAAGATCTCAGATGCGAAATCAAACTGTGATTGTGATTTGGTTGATCACTTGCATTAAACTTCCAATCGTGATGTCCGGCAAAAGAACGAATCTAGTTTGCTGTTGAAACTGATCTCCTTTGTTTTTAGTTGGCCACTTTCATCTTCAAGAGCAACGTTTAAATCATCGGTTTTCAGCACCACATTTTTTTTCTTTCTTATGCATGTTAACTTGATAATTTTATAAGGCTGAAGGTCATTCTGCAAAATCCGACCCAAAAGAGCTATCGAAAACAGCGAATTATAGTGGTGCAAACTTTTAGCAAGACTTTGAAACGGTGACTAGAAGAAATACAGTAGTGTGTCAATTGACTTTATATGCGCATACAGGGTTCATCACCATATTTCAGATGAAACTTGACTTTCAAAAATTCATCATAAAGACAGACAACAAAATAATATTTATGACCGGGTACAAACAAATCAACAACTAATTGTAAGAATATTTAAGTCCCTAAAATTTCGAATTCTAGCAATAGATCTATTAAAAAAATATGAGTGTCTCAATATGAGATTTCTCCTAAAGAAAATAGTAAAATCCCCCAGCATAATATAGAAACTAGCGAAATTTTTGAGATCCCGCCGCGGACTAAAAAAAAATCACCCCCATCAATAAACATCTGGCATAAAGACAAAATCAGCTCTCTAAAGCAAGACACTTTTGTCTGGTACACTGATGCATCATTCGAAAAAACAATAACGAAGGCAGGAATAGGAATATGTGGAGGAGGAAAATTATACAAATACAGAATTTCCAATGCCCAAAATTCATTCATGGCAGAAGCATAGGCCATCATACACACAATGAACAATAAAAGAACTTAAAAGAACAGGTGCCATAGCGAAAACGTATTTCTAATTGTATCAGGTGCAAAAAGTGCATTAAGTGCTTTCTCCCGTTTTATACAAACAGGAACTTGGAATACATCAAGACTATTCGGATCAATTTGCAACACTATACTATTACTTCAACAGGCCTCAGATAATATCATGGTGCCAGGACATCAGGGAATAAAGGGCAATGAAATGTCAGACTACCAGGCAAAAATATGTGTAATCTATGGATAAAATCATAGATTGCCCTATTTCTTTGACAAACATGTCTGGAAAACTAAATAGAAAGACATAGACAGTATCCAATGAATTCGGGTAAAAAGATCCAATGTAAGAACTTTAAAACACTATCCAAAATCATAAACAAAGTAATCTGTGCCCTTTTCTGCTCTGCTGAGCTCCTAGCCAAATCGTCCGAATCGGAAGAAACCGTACTGCTCCTGGGTCGGCAGCAGCTGGCTACGTGTATCTGCATCATTCCCGCGTCGATTTGGACTTAGTCCAAAAGCAGACTCTGGATTACCATTAAAAGAACGGGACACTGCCCAATAAAAGAATACCTATACAAACTGGGTCTAACAAAAAAATCCAAGGCGCAAATGTGGACAAAACGAAACTATTGGACACATAATATTTATTTTTGTAATGTACGATTCCAAATGAAACATACTGAAGAAACATCTGTAAAGCAACACGACTGAGTTCGACTTAGCTAATCTCCTTCTCTTCAATAAACAAAAGATCAAAAAGAAAAAAGAAAGTATTTTACTTACTAATAGCGTACATTCAGGTTCGAGTCACTGAATTAGAAGGGTCAAAGTTTAAACATTACAAATCATGCATATCCTAGGCAAATCAGTTGATTCTTTTTGCATTAGGTGTTGCCTGGGCTGGGCCTTAGGGGGCTTATAAAGGCACTAAAGTGCTGGAAAAAAGTATAGACCCGGGATGAAAATACAAATAAACGTAGAAAATCCATGCTTTACTTGCTTTTTTATAGACGATAATTAGATGATACAAAACGGTGTTTCCAGGAGCATTTCACAACGAATAAAGAATCAAATGCAAATTAACACCCATTATCCTAACCTATCCTCTATGCATATTTTATTAGTTAAAAGGGTTATTTAAGGCGATGAGAGTACATAGCAAGCTGTGTCAGACGTGAACTGTGGCGATCCGTGGTAACGAAATGCGAGCTGGGTAAAAAAGCCAAGCTCTCCGTCTTCAAATCTATCTTTGTCCCCATTCTGACCTATGGTCATCAGGCTTGGGTAATGACCGAAAGAGTGCGATCGCGAGTACAAGCGGCCGAAATGAGATTTCTGAGAGGTGTGGCAGGTGCTACCCAACTAGATAGATTACACAGCAGCACAATAAGGGAGTCTTTAGGTGTTGAGTCGCTACTTCTCCGCATTAAGAGATCTCAGTTGAGCTGGTACGGCCACGTAATACGGGTGCCACAAACTGGCCTTCTTAGGCAGTTGTTATTTTCCAAGACGGTGGGTAAGAGACCAAGGGGTCGGCCTACAACCAGGTGGCTAGACTACATGGAGAATCTGGGTTCGAGTCGCTTGGGTATTACCAGGGAGGACATGCGTCTGAAGGCGGAATATCACGATCACTGGAGATCCTCCATAGGGCTGCGACCCCCGCGACCCTAACGAATAAGCAGGTTTGAAAAGTAAGTAAGTAAGTAATGTATATAGCAACGTCATATGAGAGCATATATCACACTGTTTGTGTCACTATAACACCATTATACAAGATGCCAAAAGGGCAACATCTTTCAGAGTATGAAAGAGGGCAAATTGTTGCTCTTAGTAGATGCGGAAAGACTAGATCTGAAATTGCGAAAGAAATTGGACGTTCCAAGTCGGCTGTTAACAAATTTCTCCAAAATCCAGATAAACATGGAATGGCACCCAGATCTGGAAGCCAAGTGCACTTTTGCTCGCCAGACATCAAGAATAAGAAGCCTTGTTCGTCAACAGCACCTCTCCTCTTCGCAGATTGTTGCTGAACTAGACCTCCCGTGCACTAATAGAACCGTACGAAATGTGTTGGATTCTTCTCCAAATCTGTATTACTCAAAAATGGAAGGAAGACCACCTCTGACAGCAGCTCATCGTGAAGCGCGCGTGGCGTTTGCTAAAAAATACATTATGTACGGTAACAAGTGGAAGAATGCTGTGTTCTCAGACGAGAAGTTCAACATGGACGGACCAGATGGGTTTAAGTACTATTGGCCTGATATTCGAGATGAAAAGGAGTTCTTCTCAAAGAGACAGTTTGGAGGTGGCTCAGTAATGACTTGAGGAGAGTTTGCTGCTGGCGGAACTACACCTATTGCATTCGTATGACACCGGATGAATTCCATTGCATATCAAGATATTCTGGCAGATAATCTGCTTCCATACGGTCCGCTGATAACGAAGGATAAATGGATTTTCCAGCAGGACAATGTTGCGATTCACAGCTCGGTCTCAACCAAGAAATGGGTTGATGCTAATTCTGTGATTGCTGTGGACCGGCCATCCCGGAGTCCAGATCTTAACCCAATGGAGAACATTTTGGGAATCGTAGCGCGTTCTGTATACAGCAATTTCCGTCAGCACAGTAATAAAGAAGAATTGGTGAACAGTATCACGGCAGCATGGCAAAACCTTGATCCAGGAGTGTTAGTGCAACTCAGTGAATCAATGATAAACAGATTAATAAAGGTCATTGAGAAAAAAAGGGTGCAATTATGGGGTATTAAACGTGAGACTCTAAACTTTTTTCCAACTTGCAAGTGGCTAGGTTGGAATAATGGCTGATAATTTGCATTTCATTCATTATTCGTTCTTAAATGCTCCTGAAAACAACGTTTTGTATCATCTAATTGACGTCTATAAAAGAACAACAAAAATCAGCTTGGATTTGCTACGTTTATTTGCATTTTCATCCCGACTCTATATTTTTTTCCAGCACCTTATTTGTTCATGAGCGATTCTTGGGAAAATTCAAAAAAACATTTTTTACAACTGTTTCAGCATCAGCCGCGGATATCTAAATAACTAAGCACATCAAATAGTTCGAATTTTAACAGCATATTTTTTCAACATCTATCTAGAAGGGCCATTTTTCCCGTTTTAGAAAATCTTATCGAGATATACTGCAAAAACGCTTTTTTTTGGGGGGGGGGTGTCAAAAATAATAAAAATTTCCCCTGCCACTCCTATGTCAAATGAGTTAATTTTTTATTATACATTTTTTACGACCCTTAATTCATTTTTTTTCAAAAATCTTTATCCGTTCTCGATATGCAGGGGTTATATCCATGTTTCTGCATAAAATATGCACGTAAAATTCGATCTGAGGGGCCGAGCTACCCAGCGAGTAGAGACAAGCTGTAAAGTGTCAGCCTGATCGTTGGCAGGATTCTAGAATTGCGCTAATCATCGCAATGGCTCTGGGGTCACGCAAATATTGATAAAAAAGATCTTAACATATCTAAAAAGATCTTAAATTGATTGACAAAAGCTATGTAAAATTGTAAAGGCAGCCTATTCAGAAAAACATTTTAAATACCTTTAAAATATTTTACTCTTATAAGAAATGAATCATAAAACAGATGTTTCGATTATTAACGATTGATGCGGGAAGTTATCAGCAATGTATAAATTTGTGATAATCTATATATATATAACCAAAAGTCTGTGTAGCTTCAGGCGATCCTATTGGCTAATCGAAAAGGAATTGTTTCGATTGCTACGACAGTATTATTGTTAAAAAACTCAGGATGAGCAGAAGAATTTTAATTGTTGC
This sequence comes from Rhysida immarginata, assembly GCA_023313115.1. NCBI lineage: Eukaryota > Metazoa > Arthropoda > Chilopoda > Scolopendromorpha > Scolopendridae > Rhysida > Rhysida immarginata. The sequence continues at coordinate 271,383 of JAHWFO010092368.1, forward strand.
AATATTTTTATCATGTATCAGAAGTCATCATGATTTCAATGAAAGGATATTACATATTAAAGCAGAAAAAATCTCTTTGCTATCCAAAGTTTATTACACAAATAAAAATATTGCAACAATTAAAATTCTTCTGCTCATCCTGAGTTTATTAACAATAATACTGTCGTAACAATCGAAACAATTCCTTTTCGATTAGCCAATAGGATCACCTGAAGCTACACAGACACAAACATACAGAGTTTTGGTATTATATATATATATAGACTAGTTTCCTTTGAAAACAAGTTTTTCTTCCTTCTTAATAATTAACAGGAAGTGTTCCTACACTCTATTTTTGTTTTATTCTTTTTTAACGATAAGAAATCAAATGGACTTTATATTCGCAAAGAAAATGCATTACAGGATATTTGTGCAATATCTGTTATTATATTTACTAATTCAATGTAGCAAAGCAAGTGAGGGTAAGAATATTTACGAACATATTTTTATTATAAATAATTCATACGGCGATCATTGTGTATATAGTTTGTTTGAGACTATGGGAGTAATTCTTTATCGTTGTTTGTGCGTTGTGCATTATTCTGTTCTATCTAACATTACCTCCATCAATCAAAATTTAAATTTCGTAATTTACATTTATTTTCAAATATATGAAAACTCACTGCGATTCATTAATTATAATCTTATTTATTATTTATTTCATATTTTCTATTCTTTCTGTACTTTTCATGGGTGTAAAAAATTTGAATTAATTTGGTTTTTATTCTAAATCTGTGTACCCTAAAGAATACAGCTCATTTCGGATAGTTTACCCATCCAAATTCAACTGATTCGTCATCTTTGACTGATTTTCTCTCTTCTCTATTACCCCCCTCTTCGCTCCCAAATAGCCCTATTTTAAACTATCCTCCTTATATCTCGACTAATGTTCCTACTTTCTTTGCTATTCCGTCTACACCCGAAGAAGTTAGCGAAGTAATCTCCCAGTTAAAATTTTCCTTAGCCCCTGACCCTCTTGACATGTGCTCTGAAGCCATTATCGCCGCTAAACCTTATATAACATTACCTCTTTCTCATATTTATCGCCTTTCACAATTTATTTACTCCCATAAGTTGATTAGTCCTTCTCAGCATGGATTTATTCCTAGCAAAAATGTTGAGACAGCGATCTATGAGCTCACCGAATTTGTTTCTACAGAGCAATCTAATAATAAGTTTACTGCAGCTATTTTCATTGACTACACAAAAGCTTTTGATTCTATATCTACTCCTCATCTACTTTTCAAGCTCTCTTCTTACTATAACATTCGCGGACCTCCTTTAAATTGGCTCTATAACTTATTAACTAATCGGCGTTATTACTTAGCTTTTTCTGGCAAATCCTCTGCAATCTTGATCCGTAATCTCTGTGTCCCCAAGGGTCGATTCTATCCTCTATCTTGTTTAATCTTTTCATTAATGACCTTCCTAATTACCTTATTTCAACTAAAACAATTCTGTATGCCGATGATGTTACGTTACTGCTCTCGGATAGAGACGTTAATCAAATTCTTGAGTCTCTTAACGCAATTCTTAGCCGCCTTAAAAATTGGAAGGTAATGAATCAGTTAACTGTCAACGTTGACAAAACTAATGTTTTTCTTTCAACGGAATAAGAGTAATATACATGTTTTTCCTCCAATTTTCTACGATAATCAACCCATATCTTGTATTGAAGTATTTAAATACCTGGGTTTTACATGGTTTGACATGGGACTATCATATTAATTCTCTTGTCTCTAAATTGAATAGGAAACAGGGAATGATCTCCCGATTAAATTACCTTCCTTATCATATCTTGTTATTACTTTATTTTTCTTGGATTCATTCCGCTCTCTGCTATTGTATAATTTTTTGGGGTTCGTCCACTTCTCATAATTAAACAAGACTACTAAAACTTCAAAAATGGTTTCTGCGAACCTTACTTTAAGTTAGTAAATCGTCTTCTATCTCACACTATTTCTCAGTCGTTGGTATTACCACACTCTTTCAGATTTATATCATTCAACTAAGTTCTTTTATTTACAAAGCCATTAATGCTCAACTAATCATTTTTCCTTTTATCAGAATTAATTTACATCAAGATATTCATTATGCTACTCGTAATGCAGGAAGTATTTACTTGCCTATTATCCGACGTAATTACCAATCTAGGTGCATTTCAATAATCGGAATCAAGTGTTGGTCCTTGTTACCTTTCGAAATTCGCTCTTTACCTATTTTTTCTGTTTTCCGCAAAGCGTTAAAAAATTTCATTTTCTTTGCGAAATTATGTCAATTTACAATAAATTTTGGTGAGCTGTTTAATCAACTATCCTAATACCTTTATAATTATTCAAATAGAACCTATCTTTGTTCTATAGCTTAAGATATTATATTTTTCATACATCATTTGTTTTTTTGATTGACCTCTTTTGATTTGTCTGATTATTAATTACTTTAGTTATATTTATTTGTTCATTGTTTTTTATTATTTATGACCAGGTGTAGCCGTTATCATGTTAATCTTGTCAATTAATCTAATTTTTTTATTTTATCTAATTTTTTATGTATTTTGAAACTGTTTTTAGCATTTAAGTATTTTTATTTGTCTATTTTTTCTGTATTTTAACTAATTACTAATTGTATTTTTCATTGTTCTGTGTCGTGCTCTCAGAGACCTAACTAGTTGGTCTTGGACCAAACTGGCTCTGTTGGGCACTGCTGTATTATTATTTTTTACCGTAAATAAATATTAAATATTAAATGGCGTTTTCAACATCAGATATTAGATCAACTGCAGAGGACTGGCGAGATTTTCCGACCATCCGTCTCTATAACTTATTTTTCTCTCTGCTGCATCTTTGCTGGTCATTATTAATATTTTTAATAAAAGAAGTAACGTTGATATACATTTCTTCTTTATCACCACGTTTCAGAAGAATCTCGTTTAAATCGTAAAAGTAGGCATGCTGAATAATCATATGGGGTATTTTGATGAAATTGAATATTTAAGTAATTATATGTGAATAATATTGTTCGGGAAAACTCAGACTTTTTATATAAAAATAGATATAATTTTATTTGTGATTAATTATTCTATTTTTTTCTATTCTTTAAGTTTTTTTTTTACTGTTTTGCAGAGAGTGATTGTTGAGTATATATTGTTTTAATAAATGTTAATTAAAAAAATCTCCACGTGATTATCACTGTCTCCAGCTAGTTGTCCCTCGCGAATAATTTTCGTGATCACGAGGATGTGTGTCCCACTATAGTTGATGTTCTTTCCGTGGTTACTGCTTTTTTTATTTTAGACAGACCACTTACCACTTCCAGCTTCTGGCTTGACCAGTCGTCCCTCCTTCTGGTCCTCCACGTCCTTCCTAGCATGCAGCATGGCGTTCAACTTCCATTTATCATTTTTATTCCAATGCTCTGCAAATTACTCCTACCCTGCCGTTCGATGTTTAGTTTCTTTTGAATTTCTCACTATCTCGCGGCAGCCATCATTCTTTACCGAGCAGCATTGTTTTGCAGGTTTACCTATAAGGTAATAATGAAATTTCTTATAATGCTACTTCAAAAATAACACGCATAAGCGACGCCATGCTGCACATTTCAGTTCCTATTTCCCATTAATAATTAATTATGATTTCGCAGTCTTTCTTTAGACATTAAATGGGAATTTGAAATTTCTTTTTCCTTATTCTTTATAAGGAATTGGCCTGTCTCAATTCTTTTTATATTTAATCTCAATTCGCTCAATGTAGCGATTAATATTTCTCGTTACAGTGTTTTGCTGTATTTAAGTATTTCTTTATTTTATTCCGAGAAATATTTTCTTTTGAAATTGAGATCGCAATGCCTATTCCTCAATTAAATCATATTGTATAGAACATTCTTTTGTACAGAATTTTTGTATTTTATAAATAACTATGTTCAATTTTTAAACCAAAATAAAAGTCTTTTAACGAGCCACGTTTACTCTTAAGTTTTGGGGTTCTTTCTTTTAAAGTACCACCCATTAAATTCTATTTATTTTGCTTCCCCTCTGAACAAATATTAAAATCATTCCTTACGGAAGTTAGCATAAAAAGGAAAAATGCTCTTATCAGAGTACAAAAAGGGGAATATGCGCCCCTTAAAAGAGTCTGACAGAATAGTGGGGAACCAGCTACCTCAAACCGAGGCCATAGTTTCTTAATTGAAGACGTTATGACACTCCCGTTTAAACGCGATCCCCCTATTATTATTTATGGCGAAACATCGAAGTATGCTTTAAATAATCAGATATACAATAGAATTCAACATATAAAGCATAAGTTATTGATGTTTATTTTAAGGCACATCTAGTTATGCATTTTAAGCTATTTACATTAAATAAATGATTCAGAATAATTCATAAAAATTTAATAAATGAAGCATAGATTGCTCGTTCGCCATCTACTTCTGGTACATCTTCTGGCTCGCGCCGATATCATTGGAACAGTTACGAGTGTCATAACCTCTTCAATTGAGAAACCATGCCGTGGCCTTCGAGATTAACAAGGCCTGAGCATGCTGCTGATAAGTGCATGCATGAGCGATTTCCAAATTTCATCACTAGGTGTCCTCTTATCTCAATAAACAAGTACAACTCTGTATAAAGAAAGTATGGACAATCATTGTTGGAGGCAGCCATTTTGACTACTGTTTCATTCCTGATTTTTATGATGATTGTTTCTTGTTTTGCAATAAATTCAAACTTGCGATCGAACACTTCCTTTTTAACAAACGTTAGAGAGAAATGTGCTTCTGAAGTTTGAATTTGCTGCAAAACACGACCAATCATGATATGAAATAGGAGTCAAAATGGCTGCCTACAACAGTGAATTGTCCATACTTTCTTTATACAGTGCTTTATAAATAAACCATTAAGGAATTACATAACCAAGTACCAAAAGGTTAAACTAAACCATTCGCGAAACTATATTTTTAAACCGTCCTATGTTAACATTGGAAGTTTCTAATGGACCATTATGATACCATTAAACCCCGTACCTTTGAAATAATTTCAACTATCATTAATTTTACGTTATATTCATTCATGACACATCATTCCAAGTTGTTAGATATGTTACATGCAATATTTTAGCATTGAATGTTCCAATGAACCATAATGGTTCCACTAAACCAGGTACCTTGAAACCAATTTCGACTATCGTTAATTTTACGTTACATTCATTCTTGACACATCATTCCAATGTTGTTTGATATATTACATGCCATATTTTAGCAGTGAAAGGTCCAATGAACCATAATGGTTCCACTAAACCAGGTTCCTTGAAACAAATTTGGACTATCATTAATTTTACGTTATATTCATTCATGACACCTCGTTCCAAGTTGTTTGATATTTTACATGCCATATTTTAGCATTGAAAGTTCCAATGAACCATCATGGTTCCACTGAACCAGGTTCCTTGAAACCAATTTGGATTATCATGAATTTTACGTTATAATCATTCATGGCACCTTATTCCAAATCGTTTGATATATTGCATGCCATATTTTGGTATTGAAAGTTCCAATGAACCATAATGGTTCCACTAAACCAGAATGGTTCCACTAAACCAAGTTCCTTGAAACCAATTTGGACTATCATTACTTTTACGTGATATTCATTTATGATACATCATCACAATTTGTTTGATATATTACATGCCATATCTTATCATTGAAAATTTTTGAAGGTGTCATAAAGGTACCATTAGTGCACGTGCCAATGTTTCGATTGCAACAATTTTCAAAATGGTTCATTTCCTGAACCATATTTATTGGCCGAAAAAGTAATTTATATGTATCTCGTCATTAAGATTTGTTTGACATATTACTTAATATATCTGTCCATTGAAAATTGCTAGGTGGGGTCGTGATGGTACCATTTGTGGACGTGCTATTGAACCGATTTAGATAAAATTTATGATTTTTTCATGGCAGGTACCATATTCATCGACTGACGAAAATAGTAATGAATAACCGCATCTATCTCGTCATTACGATTTGTTTGATATATTACTCAATATTTCTTCCTATTCTTCCTATTGAAAATTGCTGGGCGGGAAAATAGAGGTACCATTTGTGCACGTGCCAATGAACTGATTTAGATAATATTTGTAACTGGTTCGTGCCATGAACCCTATTTATCGACTGACGGAAACAGATTTTTAAAATCTTTCATAACCTCGGAGGAGTTTGAGTTACAGACAGACAGACAGACGGACAGACACGTTTCCCCACACTGATAGCATAAAGCACCTTTCGGTACTTAACAAGCAGAAAACCTGCTATTTCAATTGTATACATATGCTTTTGTAACCATGATAAATTCAAAAATAAAAAAAAATACCTCTAAGCAAATGTTTTAAATAAACCATCATTTGTTAAATTAATTCTGTACAGCTACATAAATGAATTTCAGATGTAAAAAAGATAAACATTTTTCGATCTTCTCATGGTTAAACCAAGAAAAGATCGAAAGATTTTTATTCACCGTTAGATGACAATTTAAATTCATGATAATTTCAAAAATAAATAAATAAATAAATAAATAAATAAATAAAATATTATGTAGATTTTTTTAATAAAGTACTACTGTGTCAAAAAATGCTATACAGCTGACTGACTGGCCTGGCCGTTTTGTCATGGGCGACATTAACACGGAAAACACAGCGTATTTCTCGAGAAGTTTTGAAATATCAAAATGAACAAGTTACTTTAGTTAGCTCTGTGCTCAATGGAAGCAACATATGAAGCTTATGTTTTATTTGAAGACTCACTGAATTTGAAAAAGCCTCGCAAACATCGATGTTTTTCCGTTGCTCAACATGATTTTACAGAGATTTTATTGAAAACTGAGGACATTTGGCGACAGATTAGGGAAATCGCTCTTGCACGCATTTTAGCATTGAAACGTGGTAGCATGCTCAAGCCTTGTTAAAATCGCTCTTGCTTTCAGCATAAAAAATGCGAATGTGTTCATATGCCAAAATATTTTAAGGCGGAATCCGGATTGAGGCAGCTGGTTCCCACTTTTCGTCAAAGTTTTTTAAGAGGAGCATATTCGCCTTTTTGTGCTCTGATAGGAGCATTTTTCTGTTGATTCCCTTTTTTGCCCTGATACAGCAGGGCATGGTGCTTGTATAAAAGAATTCAACGGGTGAATAAAGCTTTGGTAGTTTATTTATACGAAATTGCAATGGCACAAAAATTATTAACCAAATCAAATATAACAATATGACATCAGCAGAAGGGGTCCGTATCCAGGGCGAATGGAACGTGGAGGGGGTGTTCCATTGTTTTTACACCTGGCCACACCCACAGGTGTAATTTTTAACTGAAATCACCTCCCCCTCATTAAAAATTGAATTAAAGTTGAATATTAAAATTTTTATGAGGTGGAAGAGGTGTTTTTCAGCATGGGTTATGAATTATAAATGTTTTTCATAATTTTGGGTGTGGTCCACCTGTCTTGGCCCCCTGGTCCACCACTCCCTTGCCAAAAAGGTGTTCTGTTGTGCTGCCGTGAAGCATCTACTGCCCATTTTTTCTCAATGTGTTTTCAGTGGTTTTGGAATGTGGCAGGGGTGTCCTGGCAAAATGTGCACCTGGCAGCACCCACAGGTATGTGTCCAGGCAGAAGAAACCCATAGGAATGTGGAGAGGGTGTCCCATTATTTTTGCACCTGGCCACACACACAGGTGTGTAAAATGTTCAAAGGTACCGCTGCTACATTCCATTCGGGTTGGCCCTATGCCTCCACATTCCATTCACGCTGGCTCGCAACTGGTACTATTCACGTGACTGTTGAAGTTACACAATTTACACAATTGTTTGCTAATTACCTTTAATTATTCTGGGTTAATTGATTAATTTTTTTTTACCTTTGATTTTTCTTGATTTGGGTGTCTCTGTTGGGGTGTGGGTTCCATTCCTGGGTGTAGTCACTCACTTATCATGATTAATCACGTGATTGAGAACATGTTCTGAAAATAATATTAATTTTATAGTACTTGGTTATGCAGTGAAGCATCCCTGTCCTGAAGAGTGTCTTGCAGTGAAGCACCAGTACCTGTGTGACAGACCATGGATCCTGATGCACTCACCAAAGCACGCTTATGTGATTTTGTCTCACAAGTGAACACCCCTTGATTTTTTTATATACCCACCAAAATGGGACGGAGTTGACTTACTGGCACCTCAAGTTGATTACCTATTTACCAATTACTATCGTTTCTCGGGCAACCAAATATTTCCATGCCCTTTTACGCTTTCTTCTAAATTAAACTAATTTTGTTTCGAGATGTTTTGTTTGTTTGTTTTTTTTAATTTTCTGATAAGGAGTGCATTGTTTTGTGACACGCCCCCTATCTTATTAATATGCAAGGACCCGATCCCACTCTCAAAGGGCTAAAGTCTTACTGGGGCGTGTGACAACAGAGTTCGGGACTGATATGAGAGGTGTGGCAAATAATTGTACAAATCACCCAGGTAGTTGACCAAGTTTAAGTTTAATATAATTTATTTCATTAAGATTAATCAGCTCAATCTCGAAGATATAAAACAGAAAAAGAAATAAACTACATGGAGTCAAAATGTTAATTTTTGTATCATACTTAGTCTATGGTCTATTACTCCGGATGAACTACAGTAAGCGCGATACACTAAAGGGGCCCCTTAGCCAATGCGCGTTTACTGTTTAAGCGCCCCTTGGCGCGCGAGACCCATGCTGTCCCTTACAATTCCATACATAACATACATAATCAATGCGGTTACGCACAGAGCATACGTTTAACCGGTACTTCGCCCAGAAATAAGCAATTCTTAATCAGTGAATGTTTAAGCATTTACAGACCGGGTCTGCAACGGAACGTCGACTCCATATAAACAGGGCTGTGGCGTGACGCCGGAGAGCGTCGTGTGATTCCTTTATGAATTTTTGTCACTACGAAGAGCGACAAGGGGGGAGAATAACGGAAACCCCCACCTACGACTCCCGTGCAGTTAGCTACCGGTCTATAGTAGACGCTATCGGGCCCTTATCTTCCGAATTGCCTCCTACTCTCATTAATAAGAAGCACGTATGAAGATTCGAAGCGCCCACACACACTATCATTGCTTTCGCTACCCCAGACGATAGTACTTGGGTTAGAACGTATCCCGCATCACTATTA
>JAHWFO010092368.1:284077-314935 GCA_023313115.1 Rhysida immarginata
AAACCGTCAAGGTTAAATGTGAAGATGAAGAAACACACAACAGGTTAGTCTCTGGCATTAAATCTGATAATATTTTAAAAATTCAGCATCATCAACTGAAGTCGGAGAAGGTCTTGAAATACGTAATTCGTAATGTGGATGTTACGTATGACCTCGATGACTTCCAAGAAGACCTAAAAAGAAGCAACTACTTCCCGGAAAAAGTTATTCGATTGAGGAAAGCCAAAGGATCCATTGATATGCCAATGGTTTTGGTTCTACTCCCGAACACCGAACACAACCAATCATTGAAAAACGTAACACGTATTGGGCCGCTGGCAGTTTCAGTGGAGACCTTTCAAGGGAACAAGAAGCCACTACAGTGTTACAACTGCCTGCGCTTCGGACACGTATCCATGGGCTGCACGGAAGATCCTCGTTGTAATAAATGTGCTGAGGGGCACCAGTCAAGAGATTGCCCCAAGATCAAAGGACAAGACCCCCCAAAGTGCATCAGATGTGGTGGACAGCACACATCAAGCTACACAAAATGTCCAAAATACCCCCAGGTTCAAAGGATGTATAGTTCAAAAGTGACAGTAGGCAAATCCTATGCTGCCGCTGTGTCTACGCCGGAAGATAAAGGCCTCAACATCAACGACCTACCAGGTATGTATAAACAATTAGGACGTATCTTTAATCTGTTTTCTAATCTAGGCAAAAGTTACCCACAGTTGAGTGGGCTCCTTACGACCAACTAATTTTAGTATGGCTGCACAATGTTATACTGTAATCAACAAAGGTGAACTTCGGTGCATGATATGGAACGCTAGGGGCATTCCCCGAAAGCGTATCGAGTTTCACAACTTTCTGATAAATCAAGAAATCGACGTGGCTTTCCTCTGTGAAACTCACCTCAAACCAAGCCAAGACTTCAAGCTACCTGGCTATTGTGTGTACCGTAAGGATCGAATGGCTTCAAATGCTGCAAGATGTGCGTCTGGGGGCGCTGCGATCATCATTAAGAGGGGAATTCAACACCAAGAATTAGTATCCAAGTCTTATGCAGGTATGGAATCAGCCTCCATCATTATCAATGACGTCACCTATGGTGAAGTGAAGTTCGTAGCGCTCTACAATTCACCTAAACATTATCTTGACATTTGCGAGCTTGATGAACTCTTCAGTGGTGACACTCCAGTCGTCCTGGCTGGTGACCTAAATGCCAAGCATCCAAGCTGGAACTCCAGAACGCAGAATTACAACGGCATGGTTCTCTATAGGTACATACAAGGTAGAGATGATATCATCGCTGCTGGACCTGTGGAGGACACCTACTACTGCGACCACTCCCCTAGTAGTGACGTTTTGGACATCTCGCTCTTGAAGGGTTTCTTCAAACCGTACATTGTCTTCACGATTGATGACCTTTCTTCTGACCACAAGCCTGTGGAGTTGAACTTTGACAATGTTGACATAAATTTCCGAGAGGAACTCGTACATCATCAAGACTGGAAGCTCTACAAAGATATTCTTAAGGACTATGGCTACCATCCCGACGTTGCTTACTGTACAGAGGACATCGATCAACTTGTTGATGAGATCACCAAATGTATTAACAGTGCCATAGAAGCCAGTAAGTATCCATCAGAGAATAAACCTTCTCATCGAATCCAACTCTCTCCTGGAATCCAACGCCTAATTGCTGAAAGAAACAGGACCCGTAGGCTTTGGCAACGCTATCGTGAACCTTGGCTCAAAACCAAGTACAACAGGTTAGTGCGAAGAGTTCAAGAGGAGATAAAAGAGCTTCGCGACGCTAGATGGAATGAAAAAACTCAAAAGCTTGTCGGCTCGCGACAATTCCATTTGGAGTATGGTTAGAGCTTTACAGAAGAAGAAGAATGTTATGCTTCCTCCACTCCGTACACCACAAGGTAACTATGTGCAAACTGATCAAGACAAGGCCCAAGTCATTGCAGATTCACTGGAAATGCAGTTTGTTACTCCAACCAACGATAAGCCCGAGAGCCAAATCATGTCTCAGCGTGTGGAAGAAGGCATTTTCAACTTTGATGAAGTCCCGCAGCATTTTACGAAGTACAACATCGAGGCTGGAGAGATCGCCAACATCATAAATAAACTGAAAAAGAAGAAGGCTCCAGGTAACGACAAGGTGAGTAATAACGCCCTTATGAATTTCCCAAAGAACTTTATTGAATTTCTCACCAATATCATTAGCGACTGCTGGAAATTTTCTTACTTCCCTGTGGCTTGGAAGAAATCTATTGTGTTGAGTATCCCAAAGCAGGGGCAAAATCCTGCAATGCCCGCGAGCTACCGACCTATTAGCTTACTACCCTCGATGTCCAAGGTGTTGGAGAGAACGATCCTTGTCAGATTCCAAGATCACTGTCTAGCAAATGACCTTTTACGGGAAGAGCAGTTTGGCTTTCGTGCTGCCCACTCTTGTCCGATGCAGATATGGAGGCTCGTTGAAGACCTGAGCACCCCCCTGAACCTATCCAGGTACTGTGGGGTGGTATTTCTCGATGTCAGTAAAGCTTTTGACCAAGTGTGGCATGAGGGCCTTGTCTACAAAATGAGCAGAGACGGGTTCCCTGCCGATTTGATTTTGATGGTGAAATCCTTTCTTGACGGCAGATCCTATCAAGCCAAAGTTGGAGAAAATCTTTCCACACCCCGTGTTGTAAAGGCCGGTGTCCCTCAGGGTTCTGTCCTCGGGCCTATGCTATTTAATTACTTTGTACATGATTTCCCAAAACCTGATAATTGTAATCTGTATTTTTATGCGGATGACACAGCCATTATGACATGGGCACACTAGCCGGCTCACGTTATCACTCGGCTGCAGTGCGCCTTGAAGCAGTTCGAAGATTGGTTTAACTGCTGGAAGTTGAACCTTAACGTCGGAAAGTGCAAGGCTTTGTACCTCAATAAGAAGTTCAAGCATCCCCCAGATTCTCTTGTTCTGTTTAATAAGAAACTGGACTGGGTGGACAACTACAAGTACCTGGGAGTTATCATTGACTCAAGACTCTCATGGAACCAGCACATGTCCTATGCTCTGAACAAAGCGAAGAGGGCTAAGTACAGTATCATAGCTCTTATGGGTCGCAACAGCGCCCTCAGCATTGACAAGAAGCTACTTCTGTACAAATCGATTATCCGGACCATACTCCTCTATGGCATGCCTGCGTGGGCGACTATCTGTAAAACCAGATGGAGTGAACTACAGTCATTCCAGAATGTTACCCTGAGGACCATTGCCCAGCTGGACAGAAGGACGGTTAAAAACCAATCCATCCACCTCGATTTAAACATGGCACATATCGGTAAGTTTATACAGGATCTCCTTTTGATTATGATACAGAAGATGAAGACTCACGACAATAAGCTTGTGAAAGGGATCCTGGAGAACTCAATGAATATGAACTGGCATACGAAGTATCGTAAACCGAGGCACGTTCTTGACATCAATTTTGAAGATATTAGCAACGTCTCTTTCCCAGACTACTGGAAGATGTGATAATCTTCTTTCTCCTTGTGTTTTTTATTTCGTTTGTATTTTGTTTCTGACAATCGTCAATCTTATTTTCTTTTTTGTATAATATGGAAGACCGCTTGGGTTGGTTAGGCTTCTTGACTACCTCAGTGTATTTCATTTGGAGTTTATTCTGGTTAGATGAGCTTTGTGAAAGCGCTGCTTTCGTCCCATCCTAACGAATGTACACTTCACTGTTCGATTGTCAATTCTCCGATCTTTTTGCGCAATAGTCCTAAGGGTAACGTTTTGGAACGTTTGCAGTTCTTTCCACCTAGTCTTACGTATTGTGGCCCAGACGGGCATACCATACGTCAAGATGGTCCGAACAATGACCTTATAGAGTAGGAGTTTATTATCGATGTTTAGAGCACTATTCCGGCCCAGCAGAGCAATCAAGCTAAACTTGGCTCTCCTAGCCTTATTCAACGCATAAGTTGCGTGGGGAGTCCAGGTAAGTTTAGAGTCAATAACAACACCAAGATATTTATAAGTTTCAACCCAGTCCAGTTTTTTGCCATATAGTGTTAGTGAATCTAATGATCTCTTTCTCTTCTTGGAGACAAACATCGCCTTGCATTTGTCTACATTCAATTTTAGCCTCCACTTGCTAAACCAGCTTTCGACTGATTTTGGTCGACAATCGACCAGTGTAGTGTATCGGTATTCTTGTGGAACTTGAATCATAGCTTCCATAATCTCACCCTTCATAATCATATTCCAAGGGAAATACACTGAACTAGAAAAGAAGCCTGATGTACCCACAAAGGTCATCCAAAGTATGAAAGAAAATTGCCTCCTCTTGGTGGAGGAAAATTTGATTGACGATTGTCTGAAATAGGAGTATATTACATAGTAAGCCACAGAAAAAACGAAAGAATTTATGAAACCCAGTAATCTGGGAAGATGACATTGTCAATGTCATCAAAATTGACATCAAGGATATGTCTTGGATTACGATGCCTTTTTCTATGTAGAGAATGTTTTAGAATGCCAGAGACTAGATCATTGTCATGATTTGCCATAATAGGCAGCACGGTTTTCATGCGCTCTTGAACATATTTCCCGACATGGGTCATATCGAAGTCATTATGAATGGAGTAATTGCGAGCAATTCTCCTATCTAATTGTGCAATAGTCCTTAGGGTAATGTTCTGGAAAGTTTGGAGTTCCTTCCATCTTGTCTTGCAAATCGTAGCCCAGACGGGCATGCCATATAGCAAGATGACACGAACAATTATTTCGTATAACAGTAGTTTGTTATCAACACTGAGGGCACTGTTACGACCCAACAGAGCAATTAAACTAAACTTTGCTTTTTTGGCCTTGTTCATCGCATAAGTCACATGCGTATTCCATGATAGTTTTGAATCAATAACAACGTCAAGGTATCTATAATTATCAACCCATTCCAAGTATTTGCCATATAACTTTAAGGAGTCAAGATTTCTCTTTTTCTTCTTAGTGATAAACATTGCTTTGCATTTGTCGACATTCAGTTTTAATCGCCACTTGCTAAAACAGAGTTCACATTCTTTAAGGGCTTTCTGCAAACGTGATACAACAACACTAGGCTGGCGTGCCCATGTCAGTATAACAGCATCGTCCGCATAAAAATATAGCTTACAGTAAGAGATTTCAGGGAAGTCACGTATATAGTAATTGAACAGAACTGGCCCCAGCACTGATCCTTGTGGGACACCGCCATTTATCTCACAGGTATCAGATAATTCATCTCCAACTCTGGCCTGAAATGACCTGTTGGATAGAAACGAGTGAACTAGACTAATTAAATCATGTGGGAAACCATCAGTTATCCTTTTCTAAATAAGGCCTTCATGCCAGACCTGATCAAATGCTTTATGAACGTCTAAGAAGATGACGCCGCAATACATCGAAAGATTAAGGGGAGTGTTAACATCCGCTATAAGTCTCCAAACTTGGAGCTGGCAAGAATGTTCCGCCCGAAAACCAAGTTGTTCTGCACGGATGAGATTATTGGTTGTGCAGAAATCTAAGAATCTTGTGAGAATTGTTCTCTCCAAGACTTTGGATATAGAAGACAGCAAACTGATGGGCCTGTAGCTACAGGGTTTGCAGGATTTTGACCGGGTTTAGGGATACTTAGAAGAACAGACTGTTTCCATGTATCCGGAAAGTGACAGTTATCCCAACAGTCGTTTATAATGGGGATGATGGGGGAGAAGCCAATATATAATGGGGGTCAAATGGTTATATTAACGCTTTCAACCCAAAAACTAAATGAAGTCTACCCCCTGTCATCCGCTCCAATCATCTTTCTTTATTACAAGCAGGACAGACTCTACACTTTCCCAAAGCTGTATTTTGTTTTTAGATATATTTTTTTCTAAAATTTATTTATATTTTTTGTATATATTTTACTTGTAAATATAATAATATTATAACTTTAACTTGATTGTACACTTTTAAGACAGTCATTTTAATTCTCTTATGTAAGAAGGGAAACCTAATTCTCTGAAAAAGCTGGAGGGGGAAGTAGTTATATTAGGGATCAACCCTTTCAATGTAAAAATAAAATGAACTCTACCCTCTATCCTCCCCTCCAATGCCTTTTTATATTAAACCAGACAGTAAGAGAGGGCATGTCACCGTGCTATATTAATGTCAAATAACATATGCTATTGTGCCTATTTTATTGAGCTTAAATAGTAATTTAAGAATAACAGTATTTTTAATTGAATAATGGAACTCTTAGCAATAAAACAAAATGATTTAATAAATTATTTAATAAAGAAATAATCTCATTTATTTATAAGCTAAGAAATAATAAATAAAAGATTCCCGCATATAAAGTGACTTCGACCTAAAATGACTGAAGCAAATTGATTTGTAATTGCAATAAAGATGTGTTATTTATAAACAAACAACGAGTTAAATGCTCAAATTCTTTGGTGATTTAAGAATCTCCATCGAATTTGCATTTCCACCGAATTGTCGTTCACCCAATTGTCGCGTCCACCGAATTGTCACATCCACCGAATTGACGTTCACCCAATTGTCGTAGACCCGTATTGAAAGAAACGGCTGCAACCCAAGGTAATCTAGAATAACAGGTAGGTCCAGTTTGTCAGAAGTGCTTAACGCGCATGCGTATTGTGACGTCACTAGATGACTTATGGCTTTACTTCCGGCGTGTGCGGTAGCCATTATTCTGGTCACAAAAGAAAACGTTTTCACGTAAAAAAAA
Organism: Rhysida immarginata; assembly: GCA_023313115.1. Lineage (NCBI taxonomy): Eukaryota > Metazoa > Arthropoda > Chilopoda > Scolopendromorpha > Scolopendridae > Rhysida > Rhysida immarginata. The sequence goes on from JAHWFO010092368.1 coordinate 290,851, forward strand.
ACAAAACTCTTACGTTGATTTCTGAAGAAACGTTTATTTGTAAACTTACTATTTTATAAATTAAAATTTCCTAATGCCTGCATAAATAAAGTTATTAAGAAATAATATCGAAATTATCATCTGTCTCTTAACTGCCAACGGTTCCGACAAATCAATTTCGAAATCTTAACGAGGAATGATAACTAGGCCTAATGATAATGAGAAATACGTTATCGTCCTTGTCTCTGTGTTCGCTTAACTATCCGCACATTGCGCGATGAGTGAACATGAGACCAAGGTAAATGATTTTACATTTTAAAGACACCCACTCCCCTTCTAACGAACTGATATATAACCCTTTTTCTATTTAGTCTCAGTAAATTTCACTTACCTTGGTCGCATGATCAGTTATCGCGCGATGTGCTGATAGTTAACATCAACCCTGTGTTCACATTAAAAAGATAATACGTAAGTACATTTTACAATAATTATAAATTACGTATAATGGCATTATTATTTAATTAAAATATATAGTATAAAGAATGAGAATTGTGAAGGAAATGAACGAGTGGTCAAGTGTGGCTATCGCACGACTGCTTTCATTGCCGCCATGTTTTAGTTTCTGTTGAGGTTTCGATTTAGCGGGTATAGGTTTCGATGTATTCTAGTGACGTCAAAATACGCTTGCGCAGTAAGGCAATTTTTACTACTTCCGGCAAACTGACTCCCACCTTGTTCTAGATCACCTTGGCTGCAACCTATATTAGAACGGCTCACGGATCACTAATACATGTACAATGAAATTGAAGTTCGTCAATTCGAGCGTCTGTTTGTTCTTAATTTGCCATCGTAGGGTGCCCAAAGTCGTTGTGTGGTCATGGGGTGCGAACACGTTCCGATCTGATGATTGAAAAAGACGGTTAACCGAAGTTCTTCCGCGGCGACAAAGCGCTAAAGGTTCCATACTTGACTGACGGGTTTACCGGGCGTTATACTGTAGTAATACCAGGGCACTGAATTTCGCTCCTGATTAGGATTCAGCTTTCTGGAATGGTATTCCACTCCGAACGTTTTCATTTGACTGATCCGTGTAATAAAGCTAATTTATCCCGGAAAAGAAAGGATGCAATGTAATGATAATATAAATTTCATGAATTTTATTTCGGCATTACTTAACTTGAGAGGTTTCACCAATTTTACTTTCTTAAAAAATTTTTTAGAGCAACATATAGATAAAATAATGTTTAAGAAAGACTTTGTAGGATTGAATCAGCATTTTGATTTGTGTTCATGCACAAGGTATTTTTTTCAATTGTAAACAATGAAAACTTACCTATTATGGTAATTCCTGTATTTCCGTGCACCAAACACAGTAACAGTAATAATAATAATAATAATTCCTATTATCAGTATTATTATCAGCAATAAGAAGCTTCTGACTTTAACAATGGTATCGTCTTCTGGAATGAACAAAATAAAAATATATGTTCAGGACACTAAAAAATATTTTAAAAAGTGCAAAATGAACATACAAAGATTTTTCAGCCTACAGTCAACTTTATGCTAACTTTTGTAAATTTTCTTTCTTAAATTTTCGCAAATATTAACCCTTTCAAATATTTCATCTTAAAATAGAAAATTTATAAATCTTTAATAAAACTGATATTTCTATTTAAATCCCACTCGAGAATATTGAACAGGGTGCCCCGTAAATAAGTTCAAGTTTTTGACAGCCTACAACTTTTCAACGGAGCAAAGTATGGGGGCCACAACTTTCAACGGAGCATAACCTTTTGCTAGGGGGCTGCGACTTAAACCGCGGCGTTGTAGCACACTCTTATGACGCTTCGGTAGAGAGTAGTTCATTGTGCGTCTATTGGTATCAAAAAATATGGCTGGTTTAGTAAATTACTAGCGGCTATTTCTCGCATTCCTCCCACCAATCAGAAGCGTCAAAAGAAAAAAAAGGTTTCAGTTTCAGATTTCCACTCCAATTTCAGAATAACGTCGAAGAGCCAACATGGTGAATTCGCTACTTCGCATCGTAGAGAAATGCTACATGTTCAGCACTTTTATCTTCGCATCGAGCAGCTAATATGAGATAGGATGAATGACGCCGACAATCTGCAATTCAAGAAACTCCACATTTCTCTTAAATATACTAGATCACATGCGTGATGCTTTTCGATGCCTCCACCCCCTTCCCTCACCCTCTTCAAGCATTTTTACTCATTCTGCTCTGCTCGCGTCGCTGTTTATTAGTTTATTTCATGTAATTTTATCGCAGATTTTACAATTAGTGCTACAAACTTGGAAAAATTACAAGTAATAAAACTGCTGCAATAATAATGGCTTCGAACAAAATATTAATAATAACTAAACATAATCAATGTTCATAATAATAATGAAGTATAAGGCCAGTATGTGACGAAAAAATTAGCTATAAAGTCGTGTAAAGTTAAAATTGCAGAAATTGCACAAATTTTATAAAAGTTGAAATTTTCTATAGCATTTGTAATAAAATATACTTAATTTATAGCCTGTGTTAGTTTTTATTTTAAATAAACGTCTAAATGAGACGCTAAGTAATTAAAAGTTCTGTTTATTTTTTTAATAACGATTTTACTTGAAATTCGACGATTTTTAAGCAAGTTGAGCTTTCCGTTATTTTAAAAAAGAAATTTTTATTACTTAATTTTTCATATTTTGACCTGTCAGATTTAATAATAATTTTTGACCTGTCAGACTTAATAATTTTTGCATAATTACTTGTTCCATAAATTCATATTATCCATAAAATTAGACAATTTAGGTAATGTTAGATATAATTATAATTAATATAAATGAAACCGTTGACTAGAACATTTATCTAATCATTTATAAACAATGTCATTTTCTTATTTATTAAGTAAATGACTTTCATTTTATATTAATTTTAATGCAGATTAATTTAAATTTGTTGAAAAAATTTTAGGATGCTCTCATTTGAATTTAATTTTCAAAAACCGAGATTTTTAAGCAATTTTAAATATGACATTTATTTGGCAGTCGGTGACAATGTTTAAAAGAATATATAAGTAGCTGGAAACTTTCGATTGATTCTGTACATTGTTTTAAGGTGGCTTGTAGATTTAAAGAATATATTGATTTATTCATTTATATAAAGTCATTTATATATTCATTGAAGAAGTTTGTTTAATTCAGTCACTTAGACAGCTTACCATTTCTGACCATAACCTGAATCTCATCATTATTCACCTCTGTCATCATGTTTTGGTTTACATGAGTTTAATTCTAAATTTATGTATTTCTTCTCCTGTAATAATAACTTTGTATTACTATTGAACATCTGTAGAATTTTATATATGAAAATAAATAATTTTTATATCACAGGATATGCAAAAAAGATGATAAAAATTTTATCGACAATTGTAAAATATTAGACTCGATTTGCTTGTCACCTAACCGATAATGAATGAAATCTAAACTAGAATTAGCAATTGTCTTTGATGATTTTTATCTTGGAAAAAAACAAAAAAAAAAACAAAAAATAAACACGCTTCTTTTCATTTACGTAGTGCAAGAAAACAAGTGTTAACAAATCGAAAACAAATTTCCATTACACAAAAAAAATTACACAAAAGTGCAAAGTTGAACTAAACAAGATAAAAACGAAATACTAAAAATTAGACAAATAAAACTGAAAGAGAAATTCATTTTAGTAAAAATATTTTATTAAATTACGTAATGTTGTAAATTCGTCATTGAATGATTTTTTTCACTTTATTCTTGTTTTTGAAAGTTTCAATCAAAAAAATCAAGCTAGCCAGATTACGCTATGGTTAGGTAGGGCAGAAACTGATTAATACTAGTAATGTTAAATGGCAAAACTCATTTTCTCTAGCATTAGCAGTAGTTTATACTAGAGATGCAAGAGATTACATTTTTTTAAACATCGATGTAATTATGTTTTCCTTCCGATGTTATCGAAGATTTTATTCCGATGTTTCTGAAATAACTTCATTGAGTCCGCCAGTAGCAATTGAAATTATCGTTCTTGCAATTGAAACTATTTTGTTTTGTGTTGCAATTGAAACTATATTCATTTAACGTTGTTTTTGTAATTGAATAATCTACTGAAAATACTACTACAGAAAAACATCGATGTTTTGATTCGATGTTGCATCCCTATATCTTTATAGTTTAAACATTTCACTCAGATCTTCAGAAAATACGCTTTGAATCGCTGCTCATCTTACTTCGATATGCAAAGACCGACAAAAGAGGGCGCAACACGTACGTTTGTTTCTGATTGGTCGGAGGAATTCGAGAATTAGCTGCTAGTAATAAATGACAGTGAAGAGCAGCGTTTCATGGATAGAGTTCGTGCAAATGCATATCGAGAGGCAATGGAAGCAGGTGCGTCTTTTATTAATCGCAAATGGCCCGGTGCATCCCCTGACCTAAACGTTGCTGAACATTTTGGAGCCGTGTTAAAAGACGCAGTGGAATCTTTAATGATTCAAGAACGTGGTGAAAATCGGTATTCTCGAGACCTTCTAATGGGACACCTGACATCTGTGCTGAAGGACATGGAGTACGATACTGCTCTGTTTGAGACACTCCTCCGCTCCTACCCGAAACGGAAGCGTGCTGTTCGAGAAGCAGGTGGTGGCCACACTAAATATTGATGTGATAAAAGCAGAAATAAACGTACTTTTTGATTATCAACCGCAGAACATTCCACTTAGTTTTGTTTATTTTCCAGACCCCTAGCAAAAGGTTATGCACAACGCTGTACATTAAATCCGTAAAGTGGTGTCAGAATATATTAAACCTGCCTCATTACGCTTTGGATGTCCGCGCATCTCTGAATGAAACTTTCCCTGAAAGGTGGATTGGGTGCCGTGGCACCGTCGAATGGCCGCCCCGTTCTCCAGATTTGACGCCCCCCTATTTTTTAATGTGAGGCTCTCTCGAAGATAAATTCTACAGACACCCCATTGACGGCATCGAGGGGCTGAAGGAATTGATAACCCCAAAATTTAACGATTCCTATTGAGTTCTGTCGCAACGCGTGTGCAAACCTGGCTTTGCAGCTCCAAGCAGTAATCGATCTCGATGGAGCACAGATTGATACTGACTGGAAATTGCACATAGAGAAACATTTTTGTATGCTTTGATGATGTGTACCTCTTCGCAGATAAAATAAATTTGTTCTACAATTGAGTTATTTGCTTTCAAACTCCTGAGCTTATTTATGGGCCACCCTGTATGTCAAGAGAAATAGGGAGATTCAAATTAAAGTATTCCTATTCAGAGCCATGCAGTGGAATGACTGGTGTAAAAAGGGGGTAAGCTATTCACGGCATGGGAAAGAGATATTGATAATAATAACATTTCGTTTCTTAACCGATCACCAGAGCGAAATGTGGAGTTGCAACAACAACAGCGGCCCTCATTTATATAACGGTATAAAAGGATATGTGATCCCGACTAACGATTTGATTAAGAGTGACGTTGACCTTGCCAGATCGCGCTTTGTTGCTTAAGTTCTTTTATCTCAATAATGAGAATACTATCGCGGCGCCAGAAATGATTGCATAGATCAGGGTGACTAGCGACCGGGAAAACCTGGAAAAATCAGGGAATTTTACAAAAAAATCAGAGAATTTTACAAAATCAGCAAAAAAAAATGCGAAATATGAACGAAAAATTTGAAAAATATAAAGAATTTCTAAATCTCGATTGCTGTGTATGCTCATGTGGTGGCGTAAACGGGGAAAATAAATATTAAATATAGAAAAATAAAATTTGTGTTACCTTTTATCCATTTTATTACTTTTGGTCAGGGAAAATAACGAGATTAACCGGGAAAAATCAGGAAATTATACGACATCGTTTTGCTAGACACCCTGATAGATGCTCACTGATACCTTGTCGCTGCCCAGGTTCAACGTTTTGAGGCAATAGGAAGATTGAGGAAACCACGGGGGCCACTACTGACTCGCTAATTTCCAAAACGGCTATCGAACTCTCGACCAATAATAAACAAAAAACATTGATCATCCCTTGGAATCTAGGTGTATTCCTTATCAATCATAATTAAAGCCAGTCAAGTGTAGGGTTCCATTGTACGTCCATCGCAGCTAGAGTAGAACTGCAGTGAGTATGTACAGTGAAGAGGCAGATGAGGTCGATCATTCTGTGAAGACAAAGAGTGAGAAGTAAATCGTTCTTTTTGCTGGGAAATAGTGAAGCCAATAAAAGGCCAAGGATCCAAAGTGTAGGTCATATAAACTTAATCACAAGTGACAGAAGCTGCTGTAATGACAATTGTTGAGCAATCAACGGAGAATGCGAGCGGAACGTGTAGTGCTCGTGTGATAACAAGACAAACAGATTTAGCCAGGCCCGTCGCGTGGAGTTGTGCAGATTGAGCATATCACAATGGAGCCTTGATAACTTCATTGACAGTGTTTACCACTACAATATACAGGGTGATTCTAAAACGGTGAATCAAAAGTATATTTTTCTAGTTCAGTTTATTTCCCTTGGAATATGATTATGAAGGGTGAGATTATGGAAGCTATGCTTCAAGTTCCACACGAATACCGATACACTACACTGTTCGATTGTCGAGACACATGCAGTTCTCTCAGTTTCCTTGAGGTGCTCCTGGGCTGCTGAATGATGGAAGCAATTGCTTCCGAAAAGTACTTCCAGTATCAGGTTGTATATTTTCAATCTATTATCGTTGTGGTGAAAGAGTTTTTTATTAGTTCTAAGTTTACGTCTGTGTATTAGAGTGCCTTTATAAACAGAGTGTGGCCATGAGAACCCAGGCAGCCATGTTGTGTCCAATCTGTCTATAGATTAGTGTAGCAGAAACAAGAAATTTTACACTTTTTGCATTAAAAAAAACTGCGAATTAATGGAGTGAATCAATAACTGAAAATAAAGTCCATTTTTAATTATTAGGAAAAAAATAAACTGAAAAATTGTAAATTAAAATTTATTTGTTGTTTTTTTTCCATTTTATGTTTCTTCCCATTTTTTCGTTTCTTCCCATTTATTATCTCATTATTAATCACGACACAACTTTTTTAATAAAATGAATATGCACCTTACCAAAATTTTTATTAAACATTACATAATTAAAGAATAAATCAAGGAATTATTAAAAAAATGATAATTTTTCGTTACTGAAAAAAACGAAATATAATAGATAAGCTTATATGAAGAAAAAAAAGGCTAATTTATTGACTGAATTTTAAAATAAATTTAACAAGAACAAAATACAAATGAAATTTTAAATATGTAAAACTGAAAAGTTAATTTCATGACATTTTAGTGTGCATTGTCATACTTTTGCTATCATAATTTCATCTACATTTTTTTCTGTTCTTTGATAATAAGTTTCTGTTCTTGGACAAAAATTTTTCCCTCGGCTCTATCTTTTCCCCACTGATCTTCATCAAAATGTTTCTTTTAAAAATCGGAATAAAATTTACTTTAAAATCAACAATACTTAACTTCTTTATCATATGTTCTCGCAACAATACTTAACTTCTTTCTCCTATGATCGGAAAAGAAGCAGTTTTGAAGTTGTCATCTTTTTTGAGAAATTATTTTCGTTTTAGCTTTAAACGAGGGGAAATTCAAACAAAAAGTGAATTAATATACTGTATAATGAACTGAATATTGTATACAGAATGATTAGAAAGGTAGGTCAAGAATGAAACACCATGTACAGTTTATAGCGGAGAACAAAATTTTTCCTCTAAACATGCGTCCGGAAATGCATCCTTACAGAGATAACGCAACTTGTACGAGGTAGGAATGACATTACAGTGGGTTTTCAAATGCCGACCCCGTGCCTCGATGCAGGTGTTTAATCTGCGGACTAAAGCACTGTATAAAGAAAGTATGAACATTTCGGGCCAGGCAGCCATTTTGATGCCTATTTCGATACGATGATTGCCTCTTCTTTGCAGCAAATTCAAACATCAGAGGCACTTTCCTCTAACTTTTGTCAAAAAGGAATTGTTCAATCTGCAAGGAATTGTTCAATTGATCTGCCTGACAAGAAATGTCCATACTTTCTATATACAGTGCTTTACTGCGGACGAAATTCTCGCGAACTCTGGTAAAAATGTCCGGAGAATCAATGACTTCTCCACACGCTGTAACAATTTTAGGACATTGGCTCAGTAGCATTACCCTGTGCCTCGCCGTAGACGAGATCCATGTCCGCCAGCTCCGCACTAGTCAAGGGATCCACTGTACGACAATGGAGTTAAATTTTTCGTTTCCTCTCTTTTAAAGGAGAGAACACGAACAATTTACATGTTTAGATCCTAATTTTCATGGACCCTACCATTGCCGTCCGGGTAACGCATATCCATTTCTAGAGTTCTCACACTGTAAGGTGAAATGGACGAGTACACTTAACCACGCCCAATAGGTAGGGATAGGTAAGGAAAATTTGTTTAAAATGCTCTTTGTTTAAATCCTGGCACTTCAACAATAGGTTGCAACGACCAATTGCGAACAGACTTGAGTGAAAAGAAAGCAGTTCAGAGATCGTGCATGAGGGTATAAACCATACAATCTCTATGAGGTCCATACCTATTGTGCGCGATAAAATGAACTCTTCCATTTCACTTTACAGTGTGAGAACTCTACCTCATACAAGTTGCATTATCTCTGTAAGGATGCATTTCCGGACATATGTTAATAAGAAAAAAATTGTTCCCCGCTACAAAGTGTACATGGTATTCATTGATGACCTACCATTCTGAATCACTCTGTATAGATTATAATTAATGCACTGTGATGTACGTATATTATACGCCAATTTCGTTTGAGCTCCGTCAGCCCGCAGTTCGTTTGACCCCGCCCCCCACCCACGGCGCCGGTCGTTGCAGCGCTAATATTATCCTCTTGCATAATACGATCCCACAAGTTTAGATGTTTTAAACGATTATCGTAGAATAAACACGATATATCGAAACATTTGATTTTAATTAACCTCACAAAGGCAACTGTTGTCTGAAGGTTTCCACTTGAATCTTTTCGTCTTCGCAGCCCAAGTCGATCGCCTTTCTGGATCGCGAGGAATACGTTTCATTAAAAAACCATCTTCAGAGCGATTAGAACACCCTACTGCAGCACAGGAAGGCATTTTTGGTCACGAAACTCTTTTAAAACCTTTTAAAATTACAAAAAGCCGTCTTATCTCCACACAGCACTAAGCTTAATATTCGCAATTGGACACAACATGGCGGAAAATTACACGTGACAAAGAACAACCAATAGAAAACTGTCCCGCGTATGGCCACACTGGTTATAAACGCACTCTACTGTGCATGATCTTGCAGCGCCACTTTTTTCCCTAGTGGCAACCGTATGTACTAATAAATTTTCCATTGGAATTATCTTCCCCATGTCCTGCATAGCATATACACAAACTTTCATCACCATCCGTGCAATAACGCGGTCTGCAGCCCGCGCAGAGGTGGGGAACTTAAATTATAATACCTGGTATAAAATATATGATGCCCACGTAGAACTCACTGAACTCTATTGAGCATCAATATGAATAAATGTTCAATCACAAATGAGTTTAAAAGGCATGTCTTTGTTTTTCTTACTTAGAATTGGAATATTTGCCTGAAATCCTTAGACATAGTTTATATTTTTATAACCTTAGATGTCATAGATATGTAAATTATGACACGTAACATTGTTTTGGAGGAGTGTCTGAAAACTTATGATCACTGAGGAATGTACAAGTTTCGACACATAATAAACGAGACTGACTACTTTGAACGTATGCAACAAGCATGTGCGACCACGACGATGCGTGTTATCGATCTATAAACCATCCTTGTTGCCGTGAGTACAAGTTGCGCGCACCTATATATTCTCGTGCTTCAACCGCACGCAATCATTAGTTGACCTTCAAATTTTAAACATGAAACAAAGGGCAAACATTAAGTTCTGTTTTAAACTTGAAAAAACCGTTAAGGAAACTTACAAGTTGCTAAAACAAGTATATGGTGATGATGCACTCTCTCGTGCACGTGTTTTTGAATGGTTCGCTAGATTTCGTGGTGGCCGGAAAAAGCTGAAAGACGGCAAACATATGGGACATCCGAAAAATGTTCGAACACAGGAAACGTTCGAGAAGGTGAGAGAACTTTTGTTAAGAGATCGGCGAGTGAACCTGAAAATGGTGGAAGAAGTCTTAAACATTAACCGAGATACAATTCGTCTAATATTGACGCAAGATGTAGGCAAAAGAAAACTGTGTAGCCGGTTTCTGCCACATTTCTTCACAGATGAGCAAAAAGGAAATAGAGTGGATGCCCGCACGAACTCATCGCGGGCGCAGATGCCAACCCGAACTTTCCGGATTCAGTTGTGACAGGGGATGAAAGCTGGTCCTATCAATATTACCCTGAAACAAAACAGAATGGAATGGTAGTCCCCATCATCCCCGCGAAAACAGAAATCCCGGTTTAAAAAGTCAAGAACTAAAGTAATGCTCATCATTTTCAGCATTGGCATTATCCATAAGGAGTTTGCTTTGCCCGGACAAACGGTGAACAAGGAGTATCACAGGGAGATTTTGCAGGGTCTGATTAAGAGAATCCAGCGAATACTGCCACAATTTCATACAAAAGGCAGTTTTCTTACTGCACAATAATAACGGACCGCTAAAAGTTCTTAGCCAGTAACGGAATTGTGGAGCTTTATCACTCTCCGTATTCCCCAGATTTGTCTCCACCAGAGTTTTTCCTCTTCCCGAAGATGAAAACAGGTCTGAAAAAACACAGATTTGTAAATATAGAAGATATCAAAAAGACTGTTAGAGCCGAACTTGGAAGGGATAAGACAGAGGAGTTTTAAAGCATGTTTCCAACGCTGCAAAAAATGTGTAGCCTCAGAAGGTAACTATTTTGAAAAACATTAAACAGTTTTTTCGAGCAATATGTCTTGTATTTGTTAAATTGCTTCAGGCCGATAAATTTGCAATTATAATAAATACTCCAAAGTTTGCAGACTGAATTAGTTAAATGTACGTACAATGGACATTCGTCTTGGCATCAAAAAGGCTGTAAGAATAATGTTCTTTTTAGCATCACAGACATGGGTAACAAAATTCTAGACGCCGTCGCCCTGATTACAATGGCGAACACTAGTTTAGGGTATTGATAACCATAAAGAAAACACAAATTTTTAGAGAAGTTATAACGGATGTTGTTTCGATAGATATGCGCAAAATTTTAGATTTTTCTGATTAATGTTCAAATCATTATAATGTTTTCAGTACCAATAGAGTGGAAGATTTGAAAGCAGCTGACCTTTCAGATAGAGACTTTTCTTTATCAGAGCTAAATATAGTCTTGTTTCTTTTAGCTTTGATAAAGGATAATCTCTATTATTTTAAAATGTCAGCTGCTTAAAAAAATTTTTTCAGTCTGTGTCCATTTTATCAGTCTGGTAAAATTATTTAAATAATATTTAATTAACTAATTTAAATACTTACTTGAAACAGGTTTCTTTATATCCATTTCTTCCGTTGTATTTCTCCATGTGGCATTGATACAGGTTAATGAATACGAGATTATATTATCTTGTTTATTCTTAGAGCTGAACACCGCCATTTGCATCCCGTTTTTCCAAAATTCCTTGAAAGTGAAATTGGGCAATTCCTCAGGCTCAGTGCATTCATTCACTGTTAAAACCAAATGTTTTAGGCTTTTAAACCGATAAGTATGTTTCTTTTGAATATTAAAAACGTGTAAGTATCTGTGCATTTACATACTCACTTGATGAAGTGGTAGAAAATACCATTATTTCGCAAATGTTAAATTCAGTAAGTGTGCGTTTGTTCACAGCCAGTTTAACAACATTGCCAATGATGCCATCAGCACAGTTTGCTTCACCTTCACTTCGAGTTTCTTATACAAATAATTAAAGGCCATGAAATATTATTAGAAATAATTATGTACGTTTACTCAAATATCTTTAAAAAAAGAAATACGATGAAAGAAACTCAAATGAATTTATTTAAGCAATAAAACTTATTCGTCAGTAAATTTCATTTGCCCTTTTGGAAATTTCAAAACATTTATACCATAAACTTTCTCAATCTAACTTGACACTATTGTTTGTGTTACACGTAAAGGAGGGTGATCGGACCGCATGAATTCCTGAAATGTATCCATGCCTCTGCAATTCAGCTTACAGAATGGTTGCAGCAGTTGTCACTTTCTCCTCTTAATGCGGAAGAGAGAGAGAAAAAAAATGCTCCCGATGATTCGTTACTTGTGTCACGTGATGCTTAAAACCAATTAGAAACTGTACTACATAATTTAACAGCTATAGTTTACACACCAGAAACTTTGCACATGATTGTAAATCAGAAATAGTTTACACACCATAACCGATTTAACAGTGTCAAGTTAGAGCGAGAAAATCTACACAGAAAATGATGAGAATTAAGTATTAAGGTTTGGTTTGGTTTGGTATTAACGTCCTTTTCAACTGCCATGGTCATTTCAGGACAGCGTTATAGGGCCGCAAATTTTGCCTCGCAAGGGTTCTTTAGCGTGCAGCCGGCAAACGACTACACGGGACCAACGGCTTTACTTCCTTTCCGAAGGAAGTGCGTGATCTCAGGATTTCCCCCCTGAAAAAATCCTCGTCGTCCTCGGCCGGGATCGAACCCGCGTCCACGGGCATCAGAGGCGATCACGCAACCACTGAGCCACCGAGGCCCATTCAGTATTAAGGGAAAACCTTAATATTAGGAGGTAGTTATTACGTATTTATTATACGTTTAAACAGGAGGAATGAAAATTATGGTAATTGTAAGTTTAGAGGAAAGAAATTCCAAGGCATAAAAACAAAATAATTTCATCCAATACTTACCTGTCAATTTTATCTCACCATACCTCGCCGGATTGATTAAATTTCCATTATTTGAAGTGTAGAGTTGTATGTTAAATCTTCCACTGTTTACTGGAAAAAATAAAAAAGAGAGATATAAGGAGAATACAAGGAGATCATACTGAATCGTTGTAATAAAAATAAAACTTTTTGAATATTTCTTTCTACTGGTGCTTTGCACACTCTTGTAATCATACGTCTTTTATCCGCAGTAGATCATTAAAAGTCTAACATTATTTATTATTTTTATTGTTCTGTATAATTAACTTTCTAAGAATTTTGATAAGAAGATTGGTGACCATATGAAGTGAAACTTATTTCTCCATGATATCGAAAAAATATCCAGGAAAAAATTGGTTTCCTTTTTTTATATGACAAAATAATATGTAATAATTATATTTCTCACAGTACTTTGCTTTTTACCAGTACTGAGACAAGATACAATTTTCACAAGTCTGTGAGGTTATTGTTCTCTTTCCTAACCTTATAAACGAAATAAACAGAGGCTTCACACTACATTTGAGGTCAGATTAGTCGGATGATTTTCGACCTAAAATATTGTATTGTAAGGCCTCTCTTTATTTCATTTTCACAAAGATAAAGATATAGAGGGTGTGCTGGGCGAAAAGATTAATACTACGTGTGGGTATAGAATGACTTATTGAAATCAAAAAGTTTATACGTTTCTGAGGAAAAACAGTTATTGAAATTAAAATTGTTTAGTTTCTAAACGGTTTTTATTCTATTACATTAACATTCTTATAACTTTATCATGATGAATTATTGAATATTCCGCCACATACTTCGATGCTTTTTTCAATTCTTGCGAGAACGCGCCCAGAGCCATCAATAAACATAAATGTCATTTCAGACTTTTTTCATGCTAAACTATAATACAGGGTGATTCAGTCAATTTCTGACTATTTCAGTACTATGATTTATTGACCCATTAATGTTTACAAACTTAGCATTTCAGTATGATATTTTAGGCAGTTCGGAGTTTTTATTCCCGTGGAAGAGTCTTGATGATAAGCTCAATGTGGCCACCACGAACGTTTTGAACTGCTCGCAGCCGAATGGTGAAGTTGTTCATAACTCTATCCAGGATTTCTGCATCCACAAGGGTGCAGCAGTCGACGATGCTTTGTCGCAGCTGGTCTAGGGTTCTTGGTGCTGTAGTGAACACACTGTCTTTAAGGAACCCCCAGAGATAAAAATCACATGGGTTTAGGTCAGGACCCGTAAGGGGCCAAAGAAAGCCACCCCCGAATCGATCTGGAAACCTGTTTGAAATGATACGATTTCCGAATTTCTGATTGAGAAAGTCTAGCATTTCATTAGTGGTGTGAGGCCTAGCACCATCCTGTTGAAACCACTGATGTCGAAGCGGTATACGCCTCCTTCGCAGCTCGGGGAAGAAGAAGGTTTTCAACATGTTAAGGTAAGCCTGTGACGTTACGGTGCCCTCAAAAAAGATCGGACCAATGAAATCGGAAATCGCGCAACAAGCCATAACCTTTCGTGGATGAAGAGGTGACTTATGTATCTCATGAGGGTGCTGGGAACCCCAAAAACGAACGTTGTGTTTATTAACGTCACCTGACAGATGGAAGAAGGCCTCATCTGATACCCACAGGTTGTCCACAATGTCATGATTGGCTTTTTGGTAGGGGGAATCGACCAACCTTGTGCGAACATTTTCGACAACTTCGGCCGTTCTAACACGAGCTTCGCTCCCGCCTTTTTTCTTGCTTTTAACACATCCAGTGGCATGAAATTGTTTGACAAAATCCATGATAGCTTGCCTGCCTGGTGCGTCTCGACACTTATACTCCTTCCGGAACTTTCTTTGCACGTTTATAGGTGATTCTGTCTTGAAATACCATTCGACAACCTGCATTTCTGCTTTGTTGATAAAGCGGGCGCCGTTGTTTAACAATACGATTTTCATTCAGCGCCGCTGCAACAATACAAACTCCAACTATTTAGAAATTCGATATGGCGCTCATATTCTTTCAATTGTTTATCCCTAATGCACGTCATTCGAGTGAAATGGTCAGAAATTGACTGAATCACCCGGTATGTTGTTAAAAGGCGCCCTCTGTCCAATACCGTTAAAACACACGGAGACATGCATGAAAAACATATGTTTAAGGGTCGTACAAATGAAAAAGAAAATGTGTGTGGGAAAAAAAAGACGACGTGTAGGATCGTAAGTTTTTGTTTTCAACAATTGCGAAACCCGACGTGCAAATTGAACAACAGGTTGCAAGTGTTGCATCACGTGAGAAAGACTGGGGCGATCTGTGAGCGATCGCTTCGTCCAAACAACAAAATGGAGTCAACGAAACAGGACTAGAGAGCAGTAATTCGTTTTTTGACATGTGAGAATGTTTCAGTTTCTGAAGTTCATCGTCGTATGCAGAACGTCTATGGAACTGACTGCCTAACTTTCACTCGTTTTTGGGCATGGAGGAAGAGGTTTTCGGGGGGATGGTCATCATTACAAGATGATCAACGACCTGGACAACCAAACCGCCTCATCACGGATGATTCCAAAGCCAAGCTTGACACTGTCTATAAGGAAAACAGAATAGTAACAATCGATGTCGTGGTTGCTAAAACTGGCCTTAGTCGTGGAACTGTTCACTCCATTATCAGGAACCATCTGCACTACAGAAAAATCTGTGCACAATGGGCCTCGCATCATTTGACATCAGAACAACTTGTAGTTCGAATGGCCTTGTCCCTGCAACATTTGACTCGCTATGAACAGGAAGGAAAGAGTTATAGGGGATGAAACTTGGTGCTTTCGTTTCCAGCCCAAAAGCAAACGTCAAAGTCGTCAATGGAAACATTATGGGTCGCCACCCCCGTAAAAGTCAAAAGCAAACGCAAAGGCTCGATTTTACTGGACTTTCTTGAAAAAAGCACCACAGTTAACGCAGCACGATATGAGGAAACATTGAAGATACTGAGCGCGGCTATCAAATGCAAGCGTCCTAGACTTCTTACAGTAGGAGTGCTTCTTCTCCAGGATAACGCGCGTTCTCACACCTCGAAGGCAAAGGTAGACCTCATAAAAAAGTTCAACTGGGAAGCAATGCAGCATTCACCTTACAGCCCTGACTTATCCCCATGTGACTTTCACATGTTTGGGGATCTCAAGAAACATCTGAAAGGCCGCAGGTTTTGGAATGGTTTCACACGCAACCGAAAGACTTCTTCCATAAATTATTTACACGCCTTGTTACACGGTAGGATAAATGCCTTAACGCACTTGGAGGGTATTTTTAAATTTCTTGTATACACTTTGGATAAAATAAATAATTTTCGTTTTCATTTGTACGACTCTTATAGTAACACCGAAGCAAAGCGTTATTGACGGCATTGTATGTAAGTAATATTTTGAAAGATGCTCAAAACCTTTCTTTTCTTTTGCAGTGAGGAAATCGACGAGAGAAAACTATCACAGAATATGCCAGCGAAGAAATGTGCTTTTAGAACAGATATATGTTGGTTTTCGCTAAAACTGCAGTTGATTGCTGACGAATGAAACCGCATTAGATGCAAATTAGATTAATGATATATCTCTTTATTTATGATCTCTGTACACGCCAGAAAGCATCTTCACGCTCTCTTATTTGGTCCAGAGCATCTCTTATATGTGTAATAACCTCGTTTCGTGTATTGAGTCTAGTTTTATAAACCTCACACTTTTACCAGAAATCAGAAAGTGTTAGGTCGGGTGATTTTGGTGGCCAGCTAACTGCCACCACAAAAACCATAAACATAAATCACAGACGGTACTGACTTTAATTATTCATTATTTAACCATTAGCTGTATCTCAGAAACGATTAATAAAATGCTACACATTTTGACTTACAATAACTGATTTTAAACCTACACTAGATATTGACCTTTCTTCTTGGTACAACATGTATTCTATTGGCGACGTAAATCGGTTTACCCTCTTTCCGTACTGGAAAATTTAATAAACCATCACAAGCAGATAGATAATAGTACGTTGAGCAATGATTAATATTTCACACATGAAAGACGCGTTGTTTAGCAACCGCAAATCACGGGGTAGAACCTCTTTTCTCATAATTCTGACTTTCTAGCCTGCTGTATGGCTCTTTCAAGCAATGGGTAAAGGCTTCTAAGGCTTTTCTATATCATGTATTGCAGTAACATTCAAGTATATTAGAGCTTTAGTTTTTGTTTATTATTAGAGTATAATACAAAACCATTTTAAAAGACCATTTTTTTACCTGGATATCCTGTAACTTCTATTGTAGTTATATTATATTCTTTGCCCAGAAGAATCCTCAGACTATTTTCTCCACCCATAAAGATATTTTCGCATGTTGATTTGTTACCATCAGTCAACACTGAAAGGATATTCTCTATTCCACTATTATTGTACGTAGTATTTCGTTGAAATACCAAGTTTCTTACTAGTGTCAGAAAGAAATTTAAAATAATTATTCATAATAACCAATAAACGTTGATGGATTATTAAAATTTTAAAATATTTGACAAGTGAGAGATTTTGAAATATTCTTGTAAATGATATTAAATTAATTGAGTAAGAATATATTCAACGCTCTATGTAATATAAACTTTCATAGTTATTATTTTAGAAAATTAATTTTTAAAAAATTAAATAAAAAATAAGGAAACTGACTACAAGTTCCAAAATGATCATGCCAGTGCCCATCTTTGTTGCACGTTATAGACGACGCTCCAAGCGTAATTTCAAAGCCTTTTTTGCAAGTGAAGAAGGCTTTTTCTCCTGTGGGGTATGTCTTCTTTGGACCATTTAAGTAACTGCGAGATGGAACGTCGGGCTTCTCACAATCCATAACTTTAAGAAATGAATAACTTATTAAGAATATACAGTAGAGGAAATTCCCGAAACAGCGAATAACTTTAGAACAAAAGATACTAGAACCTTAGAAGAGGAAAGTGTCTGGAACCGATTAAATAAAAGTGTTGTTAATGCCCTTGATGTAAACGCTGAAAAGCTACGAAAGCTAGTTTTGATAAGATAAAGATAAAATTCCAATTACAAATTTGTACAGCGTCAGGATTTAGTAAACTCCACTCTTTATATAAAGAAAAAGAAAACATTATACTCGTAAAATGGGATAGAAAAATCCATATATGGGACACCTTCTGGACATCGCACGTTGCAACATTCACGTATAGAGTAGCAGAAGCAAGAAATCTCTCCTATTTTAGATGCGTCCAAATTGTATAAAGTTTTCTTTCAAACGGTAAGATGTATGATAACGCATATTTATTTGCAGGATTACTACATTAAAATACAACAATTTTTTGTATTGTTTCAAAATGTTAAGCACAAAAAGAAAGAAAATTATTACCCTATAAATTATTAATACCCTATAAATCCTCCATTACTTTTAATTACTTGAAAAACAAGATTGGGTAATGATTCACAGAGATGTTTTAAGTAATATTTATCAATCCCCCCGAGCATTGAAAGACGTGAATTCTGGGCCATTAGCAATGAATGTTTGTTAGGTGCAGCAAGCTGTGTCAAACGTGAACGGTGGCGATCCGTGGTAACGAAACGTGAGCTGGCAAATACAGCCAAGCTCTCTGCTATCAAATCTATAATTTCCCCATTCTCATTAATGGTCCTGAGTCTTGGTTACTGACCAAGAGAGTGCGATCGCGGTTGCAAGCAGACGAAATGAGATTCATGAGAAGTGTGGGGCATGTTACCCTAGTAGATAGTGCACATCAGCACAATAAGGGAATTTTTATGTGTTGAGCCGCTACTTCTTCGCATTGAGAGAGCTCAGTTGCGTTCGTATGACCGCGTGATACGGATGCCGCAAACAGGTCTTCCTAGGCAGTTGATATTTTCTAAGCCGGTGGTTAAGGGACCAAGAGACCCGCCTAGAACCAGGTAGCTAGACAACAAGGAGAATTTGTGTTCGAGTCGCTCAGATATTACCATTGAGGATATTCGCCTGATGGCGGAAAATCACGAGCGTTGAAGAACCTCCATAGGGCTGCTGCCCCCACGATCCTAACGGATAAGCGGGTTTGAAAAGTGTAAGTAACATAAAACTGCCTTGCAAGAATGCCCCAAACATTTTCGATATTTAAACCGGGCGACAATGAAGGTCAATCGAGTATCTTGACACCATTTGCCAAACCACTTTACTATGTCGATGTACCTGTATAATTTTCGATTGTCAATTGGGTAATTTTCTGTTGCAGTTGCCAAAAGGTTCCTGCAATTCTAACTGCAATGAGGTAGCAAATGTGTCTCCCAGTAAGGTTTGATATGGCATAGCATTCAGTCTTCCACTTGGGAAAGCATTATTGGTTCTTTTACTCCATAAAAATCCCCCCTACATCATCATAGATCCAACACCTAATAAGCATTCTGAGTAAGTTAATTCTCCCTTTATCAAATCGTTCCAATAGTGCTGTCAGCCATCTAGCCCAACCAAATTGAACTTCTCATCAGTCCATATTAGTGTCTTCCACTTATCAGTCCATTCCTTGTGATGTTTTTTCCATCCCAGTTTGGCATTCTCATGATGTTGTAACAGAGCTTTATAACTTTAATCTCTTAAATGTTAAGTTTCCACCTCATTGCAGTACATCTTGAACAGTTGTTTTTGGTATAGAAATGTTCATTTTATTTGTCAGTTTTCGAACTGATTTCATCGAATTGCTGGCTTCACTTAACAGATGTTTTTGGTTCTGCTAGTGCTGGATTTTTGCCATTATAATGTGACGTTCTATAAGGTGATCCTAATTTTATGTAATTATCAATTACTGTGTGGAATGTTTCAGGACCTTTGCAGATTGACTAGATCAGCAGTTCTTAACCTTTTTCATTCATAAAGCACTTTTTAGAATCAATTTCTATGGTGGATCCCCATAGGCTAATGTTATGTCTATGGGGGAGTCCCTTAGGCAAGACATCATTCACGGAGTAAAAGTATTTTTATTTATTTTCCTGGAGCGGCCGCGGATCACAGGTTGAGAAACACTGGCCTAGATGAGTATCCAGTTGTTTTAAGTGCAGTGATTTGCCCTTTTCAGTTCGTAAATTGGAGTACCTCTTGGCATAATTGATTTTACTTAAATGGTAAAATTTGGCTCTGGCTTTTTGCAAATGGGACAAGAAAAATTTGTTTTTTGTAATTTTCTTGTTTTTTCATTAAATTTTTGAAACAACTAGAGACTTTGTAGTTCCAAAGATGAACTTTTAAGCCTAATCGTTGGATTTCAAAAATCCGGGAGAATAACTTTCTGATTTGTAACAAATAACAAGAAGTTAATCCTCCCGAGAAAGGTATAGGAAAGTAGGTAATCCTGCAAATAAATTGGCATTATTCTACATCTCAATGTTTTAAAGAAAACATCAGTTTAGTGGGTGGCTTTATGCAAATGGGACGTAACTTAATACTTGCCACAATGGAATATAGAATAAATTTAAACAAAGGAATCATTAAGTGCAACTCCGTTCATTCCATCACACACAAAATTAGACTTCTCTCTCCGTTTGACGATCTTTATGCTTTTTATTTATTTTATTTTTAAAATTTATTTCAATCTGAAAAATCAGAGAAAAGGGGAAACACCAAAAAAGCAAGCTTTAACGAGTGTGTTCCCCAAAACATAAAAAGAAAATAAAAAAATCAATCAGCAAAAAAGAACAATCATAAAATAGTACTATCTTAAAAATTTAAAATTATCCATTTTTTAACAAACAGTTTAAAGATAAATCTATCATTTACATTTTTAATAACAATCGGAATCTCATTCCACAGAGTTACCATCTTATTATAAATTGTTAATTTACCAATTTTCTTCCGAAAATTAGCTATGCGCAGATTAATTTTAAGTCACGTGTCATAGTTATGAATATCAGCATTTTTAATAAAGATTGATCTATTACATTTTTGCTCGTTAAACATTTGTACGCTTAGGGCATACATGTGTAACTGTTCTAAAGTCATTGCATTTAACTCTTTTATAATGTTCAGCCGTAATTGTGCTGAAGACAGGTAAAGAAAAGATAATTCGGAACCCGCGATTTACAAGTCTGCGCAGAGCTAAAAGATGGGTAGTTGGAGCATTGCCTCAGCAAATATTCAAATAAGTAATATGAGGTTTTACAAAAGCATTGAACATTATTTTACATACATTAAAAGTTAACAAGTGTCTGTTTCGACACATTACTCCAACAATAGGAGCAATTTTAGCAATTACTGATTCAACATGCTTCCTCCAAGTTAATCTATCTGAAAACCAAATAACCGATTTTGTTAACCGATTTTCAAAATTCTTTTTGTATCTGATATATGCATTTGTCCTCTGTGTAATGCACTAATCACTTTTCGACATAGCCCCCATCGACATAGCTTGTGCCACGCGCGACTAGTCAAATGAACCCGTCGGAGAGAAATAACGAGGTTGTTTCGACACCTGGATTAAATGGCAGCTTTGGACTCTCTTCTGCAGCACGATAACGCCCACCCACACACAATCGCCACACACAAGAGGCATTGCAGCGCCTACAGTTCAAAGATGAAAAACTGCAGTTCAAAAATAAAAGACTTTGCACATTGTTACTTTCACCACTTCCCAAAGAAGAAAGAGCACCTTAAGGGATATGAGTTACGTTCTGAAGACGAAATGTAAGATGCCATTCAATCCTCGTGTAGACAGCAACCCCGGAATTTTTCTCCGACGGGCTCAACCGACGAATCACGCGTTGGTGGAAAGAGATGGGGACTATGTCGAAAAGCGAATAGTGCATTACATAGAGGACAAATGTAAGTATCAGATACAATTAGAATTTTGAAAATTGGTTAAAAAATAAAAAAAAGTTACAGCCATGGAGACATTACTTTTCGACCAACCCTCGTACAATGTTTCTGACATATTTAAGGATAAAGGTGCGTTCCCATAGCTTGCTTTTTGCGTGAAGCTTGAAGCTTTAAGCGTTTTGCGTGTGATATTTCAAGCTCAAGCTATTCTAAACACAAAGCTTATATGCGCTAGTTGCGTGAAGCAAGAGGATTTTCAAGCTGCTTTTCGCTTCGGCTCAGTTTGATTTTAAACCAACTTTCTGCTTGGAAATGTCCAAAGCACATGCGCACTACACATCTTTCCCTGATGACTGCAATGGATGCGTACATAGGAGTCGCTATTATACACTGAGTTAGCAAAACTCATGGGATAGTTACTTAATATCTGGTCGGGCCACCTCTGGCCCTGTGGAGTGCAGCAATACGGCGTGGTAGTGAGTTTGCAAGTCCCTGGTACACTTCTGGAGGCAATTGACACCAGATAGTCTGCAGAGCCGAAGATAGTTGCTGCCCGTTCGTGGGTGGAAGATCCAGTGCCCGGAGCCTGACTTCAACAGCATCCCAGATATGGTCGATGGGATTAATGTCAGGGCTCCGGGCTGGCCAGCTCAGTCGTTGGACCTCTCCTGCATGCTCCTCGAACCATTCGCGGACGACATTGGAGCGATGTGGTGGAGCATTGTCATCTTGAAAGACTGCTACGTCGTCAGGGTGTTGAAATGTCAAAAACGGGTGCAGATGGTCTCCGATGAGTTGACGATACCGTGGACCATTCAACGTTTGGTCCAGAATAACCAGAGGGCCTATTCCAAACCAGGAAAATGCACCCCAGACCATCACTGACGCCCCACCACCCTGCAGCACCACCTGTTGGCATGCGGGATCCATCGTTTCGTGAGGTCTGCGCCACACACGGTGCCTCCCATTAGCGTGGTGCAGTTGATATCGTGACTCATCTGACCATATGACGTTACGCCACTGTTGCAGAGTCCAGCCAAGATGGTTGGTGGCAAATGCACGCCGGAGTGTCCGATGACGCTGGGTAAGCATTGGCACCCGTGTAGGGCGACGGCTGCCAAACCCGAGGGCATGTAGATTCCGACGGATTGTCCACTGAGAGACGTTTCTAGTGCGGCCAGTATTGAACTGGTCTGTGATTTGCTGCACTGTTGCGCTCCTTTCTCTCTGAATCATTCGTCCCAGGTGTCGCCGGTCACGATCATTCAGGGCAGCTGGACGCCCGGTATGGTGCCTGTTGTGGACTGTGATGCCTTCATCCAGCCATTCCCGATACACCTTGGAGATAGTTGAGCGGGGAAAGCCAAATTCCTGCACCACTGCCGAAATGGAAATTCCCATACGTCGGGCACCTACTATCATACCCCGTTCAAAAGACGTCAACTCGCGACGACATGCCATTTCTGATTAATCACTTATACAAGCTTTTTCCACAACGTCTAATGGTCCATTCCCAGAATCCGTTACCCCTGTGAATTCGTGAGCCATGCCCATCAATCAATGTGCTTGCTATCCCATGAGTTTTGCTATCCAAAGCACATGCGCACTACACACCTTTCCCTGATGACTGCAATGGATGCGTACATAGGAGTCGCTATTATAGTGTGAATATAAAGGAGAAAAAGGAAAGGAAGAATTCCACGATTTGTATTCATGATTTGTTTGAAGAATATCTTCATTTTATTATTATTTCTTCTTTGAGTATTATAGAATGTTTTAAATTTTTTTATTAATAATTTATCAATTATTTATTTCTTTTATTTTATATATTTAATTGAATTTATTTATTACAGTAAAATCTCGTTACAACGTACCTCACTTTAACGTACATTTCAGAATAACGTACAAATTTCAAATCCCCGTCCCAATCGTAGGTATTTTAATGCTAAAAAGTTTCAGAATATCGTACCTAGCTTTAACGTACATTTCAGAATAACGTACTAATTTTACATTCTCTTGGTTAAATTATCCCTTCAGTACAACGTACATCGTTCACATGTCTTGCTCTGATTGGTCAATGCAGCCCATGCGAAAGTTGCAACTGGGCCAATGTGCTAATTAAGCCGAGTTCACATTTCATTGGTTGGTCAGTGTAGAATATATTAACCCGGAAATCATTAAAAATTAATGTAATACTACATATTGTATATGCTATAGTGTATTTGTATTGAATAAAATAAAATGCATTCATGTATTCTTATGTTTTTCTATGAATACATGTATATGCATTGTTCACAAGCCCCCCCCCCCCCCC
>JAHWFO010092368.1:343253-358137 GCA_023313115.1 Rhysida immarginata
CAGTGCTTCCATTCTGAAATGTAATGGTTTGGTTTGGTTTGTTTGGTATTAACGTCCTTTTCAACTGCCATGGTCATTTCAGGATGACTAAAATATGGCGTATAATATAAAAAACGACTTGGATTTCTGTGTTATAAGTGAATATAGCGTGAAATTAATGATAGTCGAAAGTGGTTCTAAGGTACGTGGTGCAATGATATCTTTATGGTCTATTAGAAACTTACAATGTTAACATAGGGCTGTTTAAAAATATATTTCCGCGAAGGGTTTTATTTTAAATTTTCGGTACTTGGTTATGTCATTCCTTAATGGTTTATTTAATAAAAGAATAAATAATAAATAAAACATTCCAGCATAAAAATTGACTTTGATATAAAATGATGAAGCAAATTGTTTTGTAATTGCAATTAAAGATGTGTCAATTATAAACAAACACAAAATTAAATATCTAAAAATCTTAAGTGATTTAAAATCTCAACCGAATTGTCATCCACTAAATCGTTGGGCTCCCATTCGTACATACAACCCTTGACAACCAGGCCACTGAAGCGGCCAGTTTACTGATGAAAATGGGTGAGCAGATTAGGAAGGAACGCTCTCCCTTTAAGTGAGTCACGAAAAAACAATTCCTTTCTCTCCCCCTTCCCTCCATTTTCATCAGTGGACTGGCAGTTGCAGGGGTCTCCTTGTCATTGACTGATTGTCTTTACCGTCTCCCCCTCATAACTCTCATAGAATATATTAACTTACAAATTATATTCAATGTCACGAAAAATTGTTTTAAAGAAAATGCCAAATCGAGTGTTTCATTTTCAGCTAGAAAAAGTCAATTTTTTAATGCACACTTTGTTACATTCTTTCAAAAATTTCAAGAATGAATTTAATTTTATAATATTAAAGATATATTTTTAAAAGTATCAATAATGAGTTTTTAAAACAAGTCGTATACAAATAAATATCATAAAAATATATTTCTTACTTGCTCTATCACAAAGGAAAATAATACATATATACAGATACTGCACTATATTAAGCAGTCTAGTTTTATAAATAAAGAATAACCACATTTAGCTATTATTTAATTCAAATGAATTATATAAAAGATATACATTATATGAGATTAACTGGTTTGTTTATATCACGGAAAAAGAAGCGGAAAAAAAAACTCGTGATTGCATACGGTTGGTTATTACGTTTTCGACAAAATGTGCGAATCGACTTTAGGATATCGATTTTAGGATGTCAATTGAATTTAATTTAATATTCATCGTAATTGAATGTTTATTATTTAATTATCTTGTATTGTTCATCTGGTTCTGTTGATTTTAAGTCATATAAGTGTATATATTTAATCAAAGTTATTTAAAAACATAAATTAGCCCGCGTAAAGTATTTTCCTTATTTATATTTATTTCGGTTATCATAAAATCATCATTGATTTATACGAAACAAATTGGATCCAAAATATTCCCGATACGTTTGAGTCAGTCTCAAAATTTAGAGTTGTTTTGAAATAAATGTTACTTACAATCTATAATGAAATTTGAATTACAGCACCGTAAAATAATAAAACTCGGCATTTTTTAATATTAGTATCTTATTTTCAGAGCTATGATAATGCAGAAGAATTATATTAATAATAATTAGTTATACGCATATTCTGAATAATGAGATTCATGAACATTTTATGGACAATAACATTCACTCATTAAAACTGACTCATATTTATTTTTCTTTTTCCCTTCTTTATCATTCTTCCGTTTCTATTATCAAACAAAGAAGCAAAAACGCTTAACATTTTTCCTGAACATGAATGACTAATAATATAGTGTTTCCGAAAAAGAATGGCAACATTTTGTGATTTTATAACTTTTTCTTGGATGGCAGTAGGAAGTTAAGTTTTAAATAAAAAATGTGGGCTTATAAACTACAACATTTCAGATTAACACTAACAAAGAATATATTTAAATATGATTTTAACATTAATTTTGAAAATATAAAGTTAAAACAACATGTTAAAAATCTATAAAAAATACTAGCATACTACTTGATGTTTATTCTAATGGCCACCCAAGTTTCAAAGAGGGAATTCTTTTTAGAAATATATAAAAAGTGATTTAGTGTCGAATCTGCAGTCCGAAGCATTGATCATGACAATGTTTTTAGATGCAACAAACAAATAAATATTTTATACACTTCGTAAACTCTTTATTTATTTATCAATCGACGAGTCTACAGAATCATGTGCATCGGTAATATTGAATAAGGGCTTATACGAGGGCTCCTAATACCAGAAGTGTGAAATATAAGCGCGGGTATCGAGTCTGTCGTTAATTATGTCGAATAAATCATGCTCGTTTCCTTACTCGCGTTTGTGCTCATAATATAATATGGGATCACAAACATGGTACGTGCAAGCTTTTCGCATTATCTAAAATCACAAACGAGTGTATTTAGTATGACAACAAATTAAAATTATTGCGTCATCCGTCATCCGTAATGATTATTGCTCTTTTGGGTCGGAGCATTATTAAGCACCGAAAGGTACTTTATGCTATCAGTGTGGGGAAACGTGTCTGTCTGTCTGTCTGTCCGTCCGTAACTCTAACTCCTCCGAGGCTATGAAAGATATTCAAAATCTGTTTTTGTCAGTCGAGGGATATGGCTCATGGCACGAACCAATCACAATTATTATCTAAATCGGTTTGCAGGCACGTGCACAAATGGTACTTCTATTTTCCCGCCAAGCCATTTTCAATGGGAACATATATTAAGTAATATATCAAATAAATCGTATTGACGAGATAGAAGCGATTATTCATTACTATTTTCGTCAGTCGATGAATATGGTACAAGGCACGAGAAATAATTACAAATATTATCTAAATCGGTTCAATAGCACGTGCACAGATGGTACCTTCACGACCCCACCTAACAATTTTCAATGGAGAGATATATTAAGTAATATATCAAATAAATCGTAATGACGAGATAGAAGCGAACATAAATTAATATTTTCGCCAATTGATAAATATGGTTCCGGGAATGAAGTATTTTGAAAATGGTTGTAACTGAAACAATGGCACGTCCTCTAATGGTACCCTTATGACACCCTCAAAAATTTTCAATGATAAGATATGGCATGTAATATATCAAACAATGATATGTCATGAATGAATTTAACGTAAAATTAATGATAATCCAAATTGGTTTCAAGGAACCTGGTTTAGTGGAACCATGGTGGTTTTGTGGAATCATGATGGTTCATTGGAACTTTCAATGCTAAAATATGACATGTAATATATCAAACGACTTGGAATGATGTGCCATGTACGAATATAACGTAAAATTAATGATAATCCAAATTGCTTTCAAGGAACCTGGTTTAGTACAACCTTGATGGTTCATTGGAACTTTCAATGCTAAAATATGGCATGCAATATATCAAACAACTTGGAATGATGTGTCATGAATGAATATGACGTAAAATTAATGATAGTCGCAATTGGTTCAAATGTACGTGTTTTAATGTTATCTTTATCCTCCATTAGTAACTTACAATATTAACATAGGATGGTAAGAAATATGGTTCCCCGAATGGTTTAGTTTAACCTTTCGGTACTTCGTTATGTCATTCCTTTATGGTTTATTCTTAAATGTAGAGGGGAAATAATCTGTGGAAATAAATTAAGCACTTCAAAACGCAGAGAAATTCAACAAGCGCATAAATTATAAATAAAATGAAGACTTCAAAAAGCATCAAAAGAACTTTATATGAATGTTTAATTGATTCGTCAACGTTTCCATATAATAAATTAAATGAATTAAAGTTTGAGTAATAAAATATATTTATTGTAATGGAAAAGAGTTTATTCTAATACACTAATAGTATTGGGCACTTCTTTGCAAAAATCCGTGTTTTCTATTACCGATGCTGTTAAAATCGTTTTTTTCTTAAAGAAAATAGATGTTAAATCGAAATTTAGGATCAATTTTCGGCGAAAGTTTCAGTGTCAAAAACTGCTTTTAATTTGATCTTTTACATAGTAATTAAGATTAAGAAATGGAATATAAAAATGAAATGGTAGTTTGATTTGAAAAAAAAAGTTGGGTTAAATAATTCATCCATTCATAAACAAATAATTTTACTAGCTTTATTGTAAATTTCATGTATTTTCCATTTGTTTTCACAGTAATCTTGCATTGATTGATTTAGTAAAAAACTGCCAGATTGCCTACTGTATCCGTTACAATAACGGCATAGGAGCAGAAACAATGAAATAACGTCATCACTGCTTTGGTCTTCCGTTTGTTCAATCGATTTTTATACCATACAACAATTTCCAAAAATGTAATTATTGCAAAGGCCAGTGGTGGCATATGTGTAATTTACGGAAATCGATTTTGATGAATCGAAATCGGGAAAAAAAACATTGACTGAAATCGCGATTTATCGATTAAAAATCGTTACATTTTCATCGAGTAATCGCAAAAAAATCGATTCTTGCCCTACACTATACACTGGTGCTAAGTGTCCACTGGCAGAAATAACCCAGTTACTCTCCGCGTGCCACGAGAAGACCGCTGAGTTGCTTGGTATGGAGTCGCTGCAGTTGCAGATGAATCAATTTATTGTTGGGGATCAAACAGCCAAATTTGACTCGATCCATGTTTCTTCTTATTTTTTTCATATTTCTCAGAAATTTACCTCTCCATTCAAACGTTTTCATTTATTTGGAAACGGCTAGAACTCATTTTTGCGCTACTTGATTTTAGCGCTTTTCCTCCCTTCATAACTATAGACTGATCTGCAGCTATCAGCGACACCATACGACCACATTAAGCAACTCGGTGGTCTTCTCGTGGCGTGCGGACAGTATTTAAGTTCTTGATCTCTAACATCCCGGTTTTCTGTGGATATCGATTACAAAAGATCCCAGTTATAAAGGTCTTTATAACCTAGATAAGAAAGGTTAAGGGAAAATATCTTAGTTTTTGACGTCATAACTTTGACATATGCGTCATAATCGTTGATATTTTCTTCTTCGTATAAAATGGCGGCAGATTCCCTTGCTTCACTTACAGGCAAAAGTTTTGCTGGGACCCTATTTTGTTGTGTTTTTAGAAATAAATATATAAGATAAAAAATCGCA
The DNA here is from genome assembly GCA_023313115.1 of Rhysida immarginata. NCBI lineage: Eukaryota > Metazoa > Arthropoda > Chilopoda > Scolopendromorpha > Scolopendridae > Rhysida > Rhysida immarginata. The sequence goes on from JAHWFO010092368.1 coordinate 348,407, forward strand.
AATTGATCGCCGGGCCTCTTGCTTATTACGGGACAAGACATCTTTTGAAAACATGTTTTATCGTCACTGAAAACATCGTAACCTCCGACCGACGAACCATTCTTCCGACAGCATCGATCAAAGGCGCTGTGACGTCATAAAATGAACAGTATAACGAGAACATGAAGAAGACATCATAATAAACTAGTTCTATTCCTCTGCAGTGGAAAGCACAAAAGTTTTGAGTTTTTTAGAAAACCAGTTCTAGAACTTAAATAACTAAATAACTAGGAAAATTTTGGCAATGGACGCGTAGCATAGGATTCATTAGTCTTCATTCAAAACAATGAAAGCAAAACGTTAGGCCAGTACACGAATTTGCTAGGTAGGCAGCGAATTATAGTGGCACCATCTGTTACTACACTTTCAATATATATCATAATATCTCTGTAGGCGCACAGAGGTACTTTTTATTTATTTAGGAATTAATAATTCGGTATAGCGCCATACTGCTAATTGCATTGGAACTTACTGTATTCGAAAGAAAATTGGGTGAGTAGGCTATGACAAAAATTTTTTTACGTAATTCTGACAGATTTGTTTATATCAATGTTGTCAATCAAAATTTAATACAACTTTTCATTTGTTGATTAAAAGTTGGTATAATTTATTAATAGTTTTTGTGAATAATTGCAACAAGTTTTAAGTAATTTATTTACTGGGTATTATTTGTTAAAGGTAAGTGTTAAATTTTGAAATTATCATACTTATTACATTTTACACTGTAAAGTCAAAAAATCATAACAGTTGTAACGCCTTTAACTTGTTGTCTTTAAATTTATAAATTAGAATCGTAGTACCTAGATCCTAGTTTTTTCTTAAAAATGATTTTTTTATCAAATACCTTAATGTGTTACTATTTCATTTAGGATAATTATTTTTGCCAAGAAGTGCCAATGATTTCATTTTTAATCCTTGAGAAGTTTTTTTTTCTTTCATTAAAGACTAAAATTAATAATTAGAGCAAATTACTTTGCTACATTGCTACAAATATTAAAGAGCTTAAAGCCCCGGGAATGCTTAATGAAAATGCAATTTCTCAGAAAGTCACCAAAATTCAAATTGATCCTGAAAGGGCACAATAAGTCAGACTAAAACATAAGTTGGCAATTTTACAGAATGTTACATGTAGATTGTAATATAAGTTACTAAACCAATCTCTTGGATGTGACAGGATTTGATATCTATGCGAATTAGGGTCCAATTATCTCGGAATCTCTGTAAAGTTTTGAAAACCAATTTTTTCATACTAATCCTCATGAAAACTATTCCAGAAAATGCATTTACTTTGTTTCTATCTGCAATACACAGAACCTGAGACCGACATCACAGTGTCCAAAAAAAAAAATCTTTTTTCTACATTAATCCTACAGTATACCCAATTGGCATAAAAATTCTTCCAATTATTCTAATCACTTATAGGAACAGGCTCCCTTGGTCGTTTTCCCCAAAGGTTCAGGCGTTTTCCTAAAAATGGGATTTTTTTGGTGGAAAATGTTCCCACTAGACCTCGGTTACACATATTATAGGGTTGGCACAACCTGATACGAGGGCGAATCAAATGAAAGTGAGCCAATGCGAATATATGACAAACGGGGTACTTTATTTAAAAGTAGTCTCCATGAGCATTTAGACATTTGTCCCGCTAACTAATGAGTCGCGTGATTCCCTTCTCATAAAACTCCTTGGGTTGCTGTTTCAAAATGTCTATAACGGACTCCTTGATGTCATCGTCCGACGCGAATCTAGTTCCCTTGAGCTGTTTTTTCAAATGCCCGAAAATGTGGAAATGGCAAGGCGAGAGATCGGGGCTGTATGGTGATGTTGCAGCGTTTCCCACTTGAGCTCATCAATCTGTGGAATTGTGTTTGGGGTGATTGCACGGTGACTTTGGCCCGGTCTTGGATCGTCTTGGCAACTTTCACATCCTTCTTTGAACCGTTTGCTCCAAAGGTTCACAGTGGCCAATGAAATGCAATGTTCGCCGTACAGCCCCGATCTCACTGTTCATCTTTTTGAGCGTCCATTATGTCACGCAACCGTGTTCAACCCAGTATATGAGAGCGTTAAACAACTTTTACCTCACTCGTAGGTGTATCTTTCGTAAATGAGAGATGCCTGTTGGCTATGCACATGCGTCGCAGATAATGGACCGAACCATTTTGGCGCGGGTTGGCTCACTTTCATTTGACTCGCCCTCGTACATATCTATCATAAGTAATAGAAATATGGTAAAAATAAACGTTTAATTTGCCACACTCTATTATTTGCTAGATTAGTAACAATAGCCACCGTGCGGCTCCAACATTGCTTAAACGTGCAACAACAACGCAAAACTGTTCCCGTAACGCTTTTTGATGTCATTTTTACCATCGTGCTTTTTATAGAATGATGTCCAGCCTTAATATATTATCATGTTAAATTCTCAAAAAAATACACACGTTTTTTTACAATTCTTAATTGTCTAATTTGAAATTGTCTAAACTTGCGCTGGACAGGGAAAATAGTCTTCAATTTCGCCATGGTAGAGAGCTCACGAGTTTGTTCGTAACTCGACTCATATTCCACCTATCTCCATGAAACTTCGATGGTTTACTAGGAGCACATAGCCCGTTAATCGTTCCAATTTAGGCCGTTCTCGTCCATTAGTTTTGAAGCTAGGTGCTCACTGAGATAATAATAATAATAATAATAATGAGAACGTCTATTAGGCAATATTGTATGAGTAATACTGCCAATATAAATTTGATACTGTCTCTTCGTTGTAATATAAAAAACTTCTTTGTCAAATCAAATAAAAAGCTATACAATCACAAAATGTTGTCATTCTTTTTCGGATACTCTGTATATCCCAAATAAATATTACACCTTTATTGCAAGCCGAGTAAACAAGGAACTGACTACGGATACTATTTTTTATCCCAAATTCTTTTATCTAAAGCGAACAGATTAACACTGGTCATCAGCCAAAATGCTCACGGAAGCCAATTAATGTAGATGTTTCTTGTCGTATTTTCAATGCTGATTACAAAAAGTAAAAGAAAATATTTCTACCACGAAACAATTTTTAGAAATCGTCATATTAATTATTTCAAATTTCTGTGCCTATTTTGCAAGACGTGCATATTACGTAAAACACTATCCCTTGTTAAGTAAACTCAAATGTTTGGAAATGCGGAAAATAGTTAAACGTTCAGCTTTCAGCACATTAAATGCATTTTGCGGATGGCTTTCTTTTATATGTGGCATCTGGAAGTCCCGAAGAATAATTTAGGAGTTCATTTTCCCTGGTACCACCTCTCAATGGTAGAAATATCCTGGAGGTGACCTTTTATGTGTTCATAATTAACGTCACCAGGGTTATCAGGTTCGGAGTAGTTATTTCCTTGTTCCTTCCCAAGAACCCGTGCCTACAATCTTCAGAGCTTTACAGGCTGTTAGTTCCACTGGAATCAATGCAGTTTCAAACCCGTTATCAGCGATTAGCTCCCCGATTTGAGGGCCGACAAAAATGTCTTCCTTTATTTTCTGCTTCAGATGCTGGAATCCCGCACCGTGCCTGTCGATTGCCTTTAAAAAGTTTTTCATTAAACCCAGTTTGATATGAAGTAAAGGCAGTTAAGGATTTTCTCAGTTTCGATTAGATGTTTATTTTCGACGTTCCTTTGCCTAGGAGTCAAATTTTGAAGATATATTCAGTCCTTTGCGCTGTAGTAGAAATATTTTGACCGGTTATCTTACCCACAAATGAAGGACCAATATTTGGTGCCCGCTCTGCATGCTTACAAGAAGTCCAATGGCTTTCAAATCTCCAAATACATGCCACTTATAAGGACCAATATCGAATATCAATTAACTTTATCACAAAAACAATGTGTGCTACAAAAATTTCAAAATTATATTCCTAATCGGTATAAAAAAATACTACCAAAATTGCTCATTTTCATTTCGTGAACAAGAAAAATCTTAAGTTATGTTGGCCTGATTGTGAACGTTGAGGAGGCAAACCGTTATTTTCGATTTTGTTAAATGCAAGGAACATTTTTAGTGGATGTTCTTGTGCTGTGTTGCCAGAATCTAGCCGAAGAGAATCACAGGGTGTTCATATCGGCCTCGGTGGCTCAGCAGGTTGCGTGATCGCCTCTGATTCCTGAGTACGCGGGTTCGATCCCGGCCGAGGACGACGAGGATTTTTCAGGGGTAAATCTTGAGATCACGCACTTCTTTCGGAAGGAAAGTAAAGCCGTTAGTTCCGTGTAGTCGTTTGCCGGCTGCACGTTAAAGAACCCTTGCGAGGCAAAATTTGCGGCCCCTATAACGCCGTCCTGAAATGACCATAGCAGTTGAAAAGGACATTAATACCAAAGAAACCAAACAAACCAAACCAAACCAGGGTGTTCATGAAGGATTTGCACCTTAAAGATATTGAATAAATTTTGGATATTATTGCATAATCATGTATCGTTTTCAGCATGTTACAAAGAAATTACAAAAGTTTAATCTTGTATACTCGTTTAATGGAGAAACTGTTATTAGGAGGCACTGTCATCGTCAGAACAAAAGATAACATCTTCCCTTGAGAAAGCTCAGTGTGTTATATGGCTTGCCGAAAGAGGCTGTGGCTCTGTTTTTGCTGACATGACACTTTTATTCAAGAAACTTTATTAGAATTTTGATAATTACCTCCTTTTCTCCCAGTGAGCTTGATAAGCAACTACAATGATCGCTCTCAGCACTGGAGTAAACCCGGATTATCAATTACTTATGTTTAGTTTGCTGGGACGGGCGCAATAAAAAAGCGGTTAAATACAACCAATGGTTAACTATTCCGTTGCCTTTGGTTTTAATAAAAAAAATTCGTTTGTCCATTTCTATAGGTAAGAATCGAAATAAGCTGCATAAATAATAAAGCATATTTGTAACTTTCTTAATTTTCAACGTAATCGAATTTGTCGTTACATTGGAAAGGATCCTTGTAATCCTTTTCAAACTCCTACTTCCCAAAAAAGGGGCCATTCTTTCTTTCTTTCTATTAGGAGCTTTAGCATAAAAACTACTTATAAGAATGCGCCCTTGGTCTGTACGTTTATCCGGCCGTCCGTCCGTCCGGCCGCCGTTTGCACGATAACTTGAAAACGGATTAACTTTTTCAAATTCTGTTTTCAGAAATATGACCATCAAATTCTTAGCTCGGCCGTATCAACTTTGCAGAATTTTTCGTGGACCCCTTCAAGTCGAATTCACGTGCTAAAACAGTGAGTGTAAAGAATACCAAGATAATGGCATGTCATATAACAATCGATTTGTCAAGAAGGAATACATTGTTACTTTCTGATCATCATTTAAGCATTATTGACGTCAATGCGCGCACGTGAAATCGCTTTGTCGACGCACGATTGCTCAAGTGCTCATAATCTATAAGCTTATTAAGTAGCGGAAAAATGGATCTACTGATTGGTTTTATTTTACACACGATTTGAATCACCCTTCATCATTTCTACATTTTTTGAGGTAGAAGGTTGAAATTTGGAATGTAGCTAACTATGGGCATGTGTACCTTCACTATTTAATTTGGATTTGATTAGCTCACTAAGGTCGGAATTTTGGGGGTGAAAATTAGAGGGGAGCAAAAGGTTTAGGTGTATTTATGCATATAATTTAAGTAACTAGCCCACTCTTCTTTATTACAAATTTTCCTATTGCACTAAACGTTTCCACAAACGTTTGTTATTAACATAAACATACAAGAAGGACGGAAGGTTAAGGTCACGGACTGATTTCACGGTGAGAAAGCTAGGCTAGTGTGAATCCTAGCTCGTGGAGAAAATGTGCCGCCATGCTAAACGGCCATAACCCTCGAACACATGATGCATATTTTAATTCTCGATAGGACAGTTCCTGGAATGTCGCCTTAATTAACGTGGCATTTCTGCCTACAACAAAATGGGCACTTACAAGAGTCGAAGTCCATTCGGCGACCGTTCTGCACAGCATTCGTGGCGAGTCGGTTACGTACCGTTGCGGAGGCAAAACACTGCTCTCGTTTCCTACTTGCCACGTTGGCAAAACCTCCGCCACGTTTGCTTCACTGCACGGCGTGCTCTCTGCTCCCGACGAAACCGCATGCAACGGCGAGCTTGTCGTTGAGGGCGGGGAACGCTTTCTCCTTTCCTCCAGTCTGTTAACGCAGTAGAGCACACTACTCTCCCGACGAGGCTTTCTGTACGAGATCCATGCAGCAGAACCTTTTCCTTCTCTGTCTCGATCACTTGTCTTTCTCGCTCTTTCAAACTCCGCGCTGGAGACCTCTTCTTTGTCCTGATTGGTCCGGGCGTGTTGATGGTGCTGACGGCGTTGCTGACGTCGCCTCGCCCTCCTCTCCGAATGATAAAAGGTTCGAGAGCGAAAGCGAACAAAGACGTCATCGGAATTCGTGCTGGTATTCGAATTCCGGGACACATGGAAATTATCTGGAAAGTAGGAACTGTTTTTAACACTGCATTTTACAGATCAGGTATTTCTTAAACCTGGACTCGAGATCGTATTTTTAGAATCGTATTTGTAAATAAAAAAAATCGTCACACCTGCTGGAAACATCAAAATCATCTTACCTGATGATTCTCTAGAGTCCCTACCGGTTGGGTGACAAGACTTCGGGACGAATACCTCCAATTTAAATTCTCATAATATCTCATAGATTTGGAGATTAGCATTCTACCAACACGCAACTTTTTTCAGTACAGACTCTAATTACCCAATATAAAAATAGCTCACGTGGTTATGTCCTACAAATCCAATATAATTATAGTGTGTATTATTTTAATATCGTATACTTTTCAATGTTATAATGGAAACCATAGAAAAAGTAAAAAGATTGTGTTTAAAATATTTTTTAAAATAATTTTCTGTTACAAATCGTATATTTACTACATTTATACAACAAAAATGACCATCTCCTCCGCCAGACTCTCGCCCTCTTTTTGGAACTAAAAAATCTGGTCACCTTAATAACCACTGGGTTGGAGAAACGGCTCACTGATTCCTACAGACCAGGAGAACATAATGAAAAAGTTGGTTTCAGCACCTGCAGCAAGATGATCACTCCTGATGTTCATCCAGCTCATTGGTTCCTCGCCTCAGTCCTCTAATATTCTCCTTGATTTAGAGAACTATCATTGCTTTGACAAGGGACAAACTCGATTCGAAACGTCAGCTTCTTTATTGATTACTATTTTATTTTTGATTTATTTATTTATTGATTAATGGTTTAGTTTTTATTTACTATTTTTTTTACTTATTACTTATTTTATTCCAGGGTTTTTGTGTCTCCCCCTTCTTCTCTACATCCGTCAATTAAGAAACTCTTCGGAATATAAAGTCACTTCCTGCCGGAAGAACTTTCCGAGAATCTTGTCTCCAAAACAGTACTTTCAGTTCTATACAGAGTGTTTCGGAGCACCCGTATCACCCATTTTTTGAAAGATTTTGATTTTAAATGTTTGGAAAAAAAATCATGGACAAAACCTAAGATAAAAACTGAGGTGTGGTCACCACGCGACTTTCTTATACATAAATGTCTTAGTCCCTTCAAAATTTTCATAAACGCAATGGTTAACGATTTTGTCCATGTGATATTTCAAAATTTATATTTGGCGCTGGAGTAAACTGATACTTCCGGTTCACCGATTCGACTGAAAAACTAATCAGACCTCCCAAGGAAGATTATAATCTTAAGTTTAAAGTTTGGTATCGATAGCTTTAGCCGTTTGGACGCTATCGTGGACAGACACACACGGATTGACACACAGATAGACACAGACATTTTCCAAAAACCACTTTTTCGTAATCTAGGAACCCTAAAACGTGAAGATCAATGAAATTCTCGAGGTCGAAATTTTTCGTGATTACAATACTTCCGTTTGGAAGTATAAGAAAGTAAAATGGACTTTGACCAGAGTAAAACTGGTACTTCCGTTTGGAATTTTGAAAAATTTTCTTAACAAAGGTTGTTTAAAATTAGCTTCTAAACACTTTTGTATTCTTTACAAATTTTCCTATTCCGTCTTATTTCGCCTATATTAGCAAAAAACTGGATTTTGACAAGAGTAGAACTGGTACTTTCGGTTGGAATTTTGAAAACTTTTCTTAACAAAGGTTGTTTAAAATTAGCTTCTAAACACTTTTGTATTCTTTACAAATTTTCTTATTCCGTCTTATTTCGCCTATACAGGGTGATTATAAAGTCACTATACATTTTGGTGAAATCATTAACGAATTTCATTTATTTGCACACCCAAACACACCCAAAATGAATGTGTGGATGGGAGTTACACAGTCAAAGATCTATGGGCCTTCATGTTTGCCGAGGGGACTGTCAATGGTACCGTGTACCTCGACAATTCTTGGAGTCACAATTGCGAGATGAAGGATTTAGGATACCATTGTGTTCCAACAGGATGGGATACTATCCCATTTGGCCAACATCGTTCGGGACTAACTGAATCACGCATCCCCAGGCAGATGGATTGGTCAGGCTCGCCAAGACTCTGGGCTCCAGTCCTCAGATTTGACCCCCATGGATTTCTTTGCGTGGAGTTTTATCAAGTCCAAGGTGTACCAAGTCAGGATTATGCACCATTGCACAGCTGAAACAACGGATTACAGCCAGTGGAGGACATTACACCGCAATGTTGCGCAATGTTTTCCGGGCCACGGTGGAACTCTGGGAGCTGTTCCGGGATGTGCAAGGGGGACACATTGAAATTTACTAAGAATGTATCCTGGTATGATATCTGGTTGATGCATATTGCAATTGCTGCAATAAAATGGAGTTTTCATCAAAATGTATAGAGACTTTAAAATCACCCTGTCATAGCAAAAAACTGGATTTTGAAAAGAATAGAACTGGTACTTCCGTTTGGAATTTTGAAAATTTTTCTTAACAAAGGTTGTTTAAAATTAGCTTCTAAACACTTTTGTATACTTTACAAATTTTCCTATTCCATCTTATTTCGCCTATATTAGCAAAAAACTGGATTTTGACAAGAGTAGAACTGGCACTTCCGATTGGAATTTTGAAACACTTTCTTAACAAAAGTTGTTCAAAATTGTAATTATAACACTTTTTAATCCTCTTAAAATTTTAATAAACGCAATGGTTAACGAGATATTTCAAAATTTATATTTTGGCGCTGGAGTAAACTGATGCTTCCGTTTCACCGATTCCACTGGAAAACTAATCAGACCTCCCAAGGAAGATTAAAATCTTAAGTTTAAAGTTTGGTTTCGATAGCTTTAGCCGTTTGGACGCTATCGTGGACACACACAACAGACTGACAGACATTTTCTAGAAATCACTTTTTCGTAATCTAGGGACCCTAAAACGTATAGATCAGTGAAAATCTGGAGGTCGAAATTTTTCGTGATTACAATGCTTCCTATACTTTGTATAAGAAGGTAAAAATTCATTTTAGGTAGTTTCAATTTCCATAAAAAAAAACAGGTACTGAAGTGAATAGGAGTCAACTTTGAAAATTCATATGTGAACATACCAGTAGATCATGGTATAATATAAGACGAGGATAAGAAAACAAAGAACATTTAGTAAAAATTGTTTTTTTTTTACAAGTATTTTCCAAAGATTTCTTACATTTGAATTTTCAAAGTTGACTCCAGCTCTTCCTACTTCCTGT
>JAHWFO010092368.1:358237-371926 GCA_023313115.1 Rhysida immarginata
GTGGATGCTTGCGTGTAGATGAGGGAAGGGTACCACTTTTCCACAAAAAGTCAATTGGTGGAAAAGTGGTATCCTTCCCTAAGTATATCAAAATTGAATTCTTTATCATAGATTTTTATCCATAAAATTCATTTTTTTTTAACATCTAGAATTACCTTTCAAAAAAACTGCTTCACACGATTGCTCTGAAACACCCCGTAATTGCAAAATTTTGCTCCACTGTCTTCTGTACAAAATGTCTTCAAATTATTCTGCAATTTGGTGCGTAACTATACAATCAGATTGAAAATTTCATTCAATTTACGTTCAACCCTTTTAAACTGTGATGTAGGATAGAACCATAAAACAGGGCATTCTTATCTATCGAAAGAGAGTGGAAGGAGGAGAATGAAAGTCTATCGCATATTTTACGAATTTTGAGTTCGCAGTTTTTATACAGGGTGTCTTATCTACAGTGAACCAACAGCCAACTTCTAAAATACAAATCTGAGAGAAGAAATATTCTATTTTTATGTGTATTTCATTTCCAAAAAAAAAACAAAAAAAAACCCGACGCCATTTTTGAATATGGCAGTCAATCTTGAAATGTGCAATAGAAAACTGTAATTGTAATGGTATTTTCAGACTGTACACAGCATTTGAGAAATGATTTATTCTTGGGGGTATTATCAGGGAGGACATGCACCTGATGGCGGAAGATCGTGATCGCTGGAGATCCTCCATAGGGCTGCTGCCCCCGTGACCCTAACGGATAAGCGGGTTTGAAAAGTAAGTAAGTAAGCAAGTTCTTTCAATTAATCCAATCGTTTAGGAGATATAGGCACTGAAAGTGTGTTGTGTTTGAATTTAAAGAAAAGGCATAAGCAGAAAAAAACACCAATTCCACGTATACTTGTCACACGGAAGTGAAATACTCCGAACACTTCTTCTTCATTACCAAGAATTCGATTCTCCACCTTCCTGTCATCTTTCCTATCAACTTCTACATTAGCATCCTTGATTTCACCAATTTCTTCAAATTCTTCATGTTATCGATTTTCGTGAATTCTTCAGTTCATCAATTACGGCAATCTTCTAGTTTTATCAAGTTGGTGACTTTTATTTTTAAAGATTAATAAATGAAAGGTCTTAAGAGGATTTTTTTTTTCCACGCCAAGCCTCAGATGTTAAAATTATTGAAGAGTTCTTTTATTTTGTTTTTGAAATTTTTCTTTCCTATTTTCTTCAATAACTATTATTTTGTTTTAATTTATTTTAATCATTTAACTCATAATTACAGGGAGATTTATTATTAATTCAATGATTACAATCTGAAAATATTATTAAAAATAGGGGTTTGCATTGCGCATTTCAAAGATGACTTCCATAGTCGTTTATTTTTGGGAATATAAACCCCATGTCACAGAGCTCACGGATGTCAAATAACGGCAGTGAACTCTATACAAATTGGATAACGGGGAACCTAAAAGTATTGGCATAGTATTAGAAGCGAAGTATCCCAACTCCGAAAACCGAGTTTGAGGTGTGTCGGCTTTATGAATTTTTTGCTACTAAAACAACGATCTACGTCACTTACCAAGCATTGCATCTTAAATTTCAATAGTTTATCCAATAAATAAAAATGTGTTTTCAATGATATTATAACATTTTATTTTTAATAATCGGATATGAAATGAAACGGTCGAATTTCTTAAATCCGTAACAACTCACCAGGGTCGCTGCGATCGCTGATTTGGGGCTAAGGAGTGTTAACGCCAATTTATTGTATGAGGTTAGAGGTTCATATAAGTGCTTTTTAATAAAAACTTCTACTTATAATGCGTGAAATAAGTATATTTCTTAAATCTAAAGATGTCTTAGAAATTTTTAAACAATTTTGTATGAACTAAAATCTAAATTTACGTAGAAAATGTTTACGGACGATGATATTTTGTAAGATTTCCCCGAGCTTTCGAAACGGAGATTTTAACACGTTATGATTATATTAGAAAAGCAATAATCAGAACTTTAATTCAGTATTTAGTAATTTAATGTGCCAGATCACAAGCAACTATGTAGAATATAAATTTTGAATGTAAAGTGGTTTAACCCCCCCTCCCCTTCCTTATAATTGCCTCAATTTAGGTTCGATTGCTAAAGTGGAAATGTTTTTTTTTTTTTTTTTTTTTTTTTTTTTTTTTGGTGATTTATTCTTTCGTCTATAAATTTTCATCTGACAGAGTTTTAGCTAATTATCTTTTCTAAGATTGCAAAATATTTAAAGATATATGCATAATTTTTGGATCGTTTAAGAGATTAATTTATGCATTATTTTTAAATTTTCCATCATAGTTTATAATTGTCCTAATAATGCTTGTTTTCCTGCGGAAAAGAGCAATTCCACGGAAAGATGGGACTCTTTCAAGAGTATGCCACAAACAATATGATGGCACTGCTAATTAAGGACAAATTTGTGATCAGTGGGAAAGAACGTAGTATTCCAAGATATCGTTGGAAATTAGCTATGAATGCAGTTCTTCATTTAACTGCAAGATGCCTATCATATCTTTCTAAGCCCATAGCTCCACAGCATTCTAGGCGGATTAATAGATCGTCTAACTCTATCCCACTAGAAACACAAGCACACTGGTCTGAAGAATTTTCAGATCCAGCTCTTGAGAATAATGGTTCAAGTGATATACGTCAAAATTGTCATTCAAGATAAACACCTCTCTTAAATGTTCATCGCCTTAAAAAAGGAGTAAAAAATTGCCTGACGTACGATATCAACGGATTTGTTCTGAATAAAATTAAATCATTCACAGATTATGTTGAATGTATTTAATCATTAACAATAAATAAACCCAGCAAATGTTAATGGAAATTCTATTTTAACACAGTTAAAGGATAAAGGAAACTTTTAATCAAACGATATTGTTTTTCATTTATTATCGAGAATTGAGAAAGTAATTGAATATTCGTTCCAAAGAGTTGAAATTTTCACTGATTTGTTTGAGTAAGTTGTGAATAACTTGCCCAATTTGCAGATCACTAGTTGCCAGGATCAAGCAGACAAGCTTCTACCACAAATTATTTTATATTATTTGCAAGTTAGGTTATTTTATTATTAAGATTTTTTTTATTCAAAACAAAGAAAAAAGATGAAAAATGTAATAAAGAAGTTTAGAAAAAGAGCTAAATTCTCATCTTATAAAACTAAAGCACTTATGATCAAAAACTCTTGACTATGTTCCTAGAATAAATTGGATATCAAATTCTGGGGCATTGTTGTGCTGAAAGTCACTATATCTGGAGTGAACACTACAATCATAAATCAGAGGATGATTTCTGTTCAGATTTTACATTCGTGAACGTCTGAATCATGAAAACATACTACAGTATTAATATTCATAGGGAATTCAATTGCAATTATATTTAAATAATTTTTGTAAAATTAAATAAAAAAAAATCGACATTTAAATATTAAAGGATCTTGCCTAAATTTCTAGAGTACTTTAGAACAACTAAATGTTTCCTTACTGGCGATATTTTCGCCATTTAGCAGGGGAACGGAGTTGGCAAACTTCCCCTGTCTCTAATACTATGGTATTTGTAGTGGGCAGTAGAGATCCTGTATGTATTAAGAGATACGACAACTAATTACATGGATACCATTTTGTGCTAAACACACTAATTAATTCCTTTTTATGACGGCTTGGCCGTTTGGTTAGTTGACACAATTTTTTTTCTACTTTTCATACATTCTAAAATTTCAATAACACTTTCTTGAAATAGTTATTTCCTTAAAATAATGAAATTATTTTTAATTATATTGTGGCGTTGACGCCATTTACATGGGGAGGACACAAACACCTTCCACAGATTTCGATGGGATTGAACATAAAGGTTGGGGGCTATCTAAAAGTAACTCGTGTAAAAGGGTTTAGGTTAACACGCCTTCGTTTTTTAAAAAAGCGACATCAAAAGAAAACCTAAAAAAAAGTGACGCCAAATATTCATCTTCTATCAGATCCTCCGTCTTCCCTGCTTATATACCTAAAGAATTTGCACTAATTTCACCGGAATTGATTAAGGCACTTGCCTGCAGTAGGGAAACTTGCGGGTTCGAGTCTATCCTCTTAAGTGCCTGTCCTTTTTTTTCGTCAGTCGTTATAAGCGCCAAAAGTTAAAAAAGAAGAAAAAAAAAAGGATTTTACCTGAAGTTTTATTGTTAGAAATAATATTTCATTTAAAGTAAGAAATTGAGAGATTGGGGACGGAAGGAGATTTATTTCGTTAAATAATTTTTTCCCTTCAAATCCTTAAGAGAGCTTAAATCTCATATCTGCCCGGCCACCCATTGATGAAACACCTGATCGAGCCATGGAGGTAGGAATAAGGCTCTTATTCCTACTTTTATACTTTCTTCTAGCCACTATACTACTATCATGGATCAAGCATCCTGTGAAAACCAAAGGGGGGGGGGGGGGGATAATGATAAAAAAAACAAAAAAAAACCACAAGAGAGTCGAACAAAGTGAACGTGGGGGGGTTCTTCTCTGTGATTCTGTGATGTAGCTATACGGCATTACTGTATAGTAGTGCATTCGATATGACGGTAATTCAAGACTATCATCAATAAAAGATTACCACAATGACAGCTAGAATGTGTTGTCTAACCCTTCGAGCATAAAAATAGAAGGGTTTTTAATGTTCGAAGGTCTAACCCAGTGTTTCTCAATATCGCCCCCTAAGCGGCGGCAGGATCATTGGAGGGGGCGTTATATAGCAAGTGGACAATCGAGCAGTGAATTGTACGTTTGTTCAGGTGAGATGTAAGCAGTGCTTACACAAGTCTCACCTTTCTGGAATATAAACCACATGAAATACACTGAAATAGGCAAGAAGCCTGAATAACCCAAAGAGGTCTTCAACATAATGAAATAAAATAATAAGATAGACGATTGTCAGAAAAGTGGGAGAGGGGAAGGGGGTAGTATCACATTTTCCAATAATCCGGGAAGAAAACGTTGCCATTTCTTTCTTCATAAATAATTGCTAACGCTTTTCTACGTATGCATGTACTATTGAAGCGAAAGATTAGCTACTAGCTATTGTTAAATAAGATTGGACCCCCTTAGGTGGAAGACTGTGTCTCCTGAGGCTTCAGATGGGGAAACGGTCTCTCTCTCTATTCGTTGCATATGCTCCGAATGCAGTCACAGAGTACCCACTTTTTCTAGATGAAGTTGATGCTGCTCTTAGCAGGAGAAGGAGTGCAGATTCTGTCATCCTGATGGGCGACTTCAATGCACACTTAGGGGCTGATGACCAAACGTGTGGAGGGGCGTGATTGGGAGGAATGGTGACCCCGATTTAAATGCGAATGGGAGGTGCTTGTTGGATCTCTGTTGCAACAGTGGACTTTCCATCACAAACACCTTCTTCCAGCACAGGGATGTCCATAAGTATACCTGGTACAGGGATACAGTAGACCAGAAGTAACTGATTGATTTTGTAATTGTTTCAGCTGACTTATTCCGATCAGTGTTGGATACTCGTGTGAGAAGAGGGGCAGAACTATCAACTGATCACCACCTTGTTGTCTGCACTTTGCGGTTCTCTGAATCCATGCCAACCAAGCGAAATACTAGGTTCAGACAAACTTGGCGCATCAAATGGGAGGCACTTGAGGACAGAGCTGTGAGGAAGACCTTTGCAGATAGCATATCTTCAAGTTTCAAAGAACTACCCAGTGATCGTGGTACTGTTGAAGAGGAGTGGCAGTTGTTTAAAACTGCTGTGATTACTTCGGCTGCATTGTGCTGTGGTCGTAAGCGGCTGAGTGTGGCGCAGGGCGGTGAGAAAAGGACTGCATGGTGGAACGGTGAAGTCCAAGAAGCTGTCAAGGCAAAGAAGGAAGCCTATTTGCTATGGCTTGCAAATAAGTTAACATCAAGTCGAGTGCGGTACACTGAGGCGCGAAAAGCAGCAGCAAAGACAGTATCAACAGCTAAAGCCAAGGCCTGGGAGAAGTTCGGGGAGAAATTGGAGGCAGACTATGGTTCGGCAAACAAGGTGTTCTGGCAGACCGTGCGCCGCCTCCGTGGAAAGAAGTCTCTTTCATCACAAACTATTAAGAGTTCAGATGGGAGGCTTCTGAAAACGGAGGAGAGCGTATTGCATAGGTGGAAGGAATACTTTGCATCTCTTCTTAATCCGGTGACAACAGCAACTGAGGCATACGAGGTGCACCTTGGAGCGGAGAATAGTCACGGTAGTATCACTGAAACAGAAGTCAGATGGGCAATTAAGTCCCTGAAGACTGGCAAAGCTGCAGGTGATGATGAAATCCGGTCAGAGATGTTAAAGGCCTTAAATCAGGATGGTATCCTGTGGCTGACTCGAGTGTGTCAGGTTGCTTGGATATCTGGACAGGCCCCTAAGCAATGGCAGACAGAAATTGTGATTCCTATCTTCCAAAAGGGAGATCAGAGAGATTGCAACAACTATCGAGGCATCTCTTTGCTCAGCATTCCTGGGAAAGTGTACGCTAAGTGTCTGGAGAAGAGAAGTCGGGAAATAGTCGACTCCAAACTGTCGGGGGAGCAGTGTGGTTTCCGACCTGGCCGAAGCACGACGGATCACATCTTTGCTCTAAGGCAAATCTTTGAGAAATCCTGGGAGTATGCAAAAGAGGTCTACGCTTGCTTTGTGGCCCTCGAAAAAGCATATGACAGAGTTCCTCGGGAGAAGCTCTGGCAAGTGTTGCAAGAGTATGGAGTGGATGGGCAATAAGTGGTTGCTATCATGTCTCTGTACGAAAGCTCTGAGATGTGTGTCCGGATAAATGGCATTAAGTCAAGACCGTTCACCGTGGGTGTTGGACTCCGCCAAGGGTGCGTACTGTCGCCCATCTTGTTCATTATCTTTATGGACTGGATAGACAGGGGCAGCCGAGGCGATGATCGTGTTTGTGTGGGCGACTGCCTGATGGAGAGGTTGCTCTTTGCGGACGACCTTGTCCTGCTTGGGTCTTCTCGCACGAACCTTCAGCATGGACTAGACCGGTTTGCAGCCAAATGTGAAGAAGCTGGGATGAAGATCAGTGTGGCTAAAACTGAGGTTCTGGTTCTTTCAAGACAGCCTGCTCAGTGCGCTCTCCATGTTAGGGGAGCCTCATTGAGACAGGTGGAGAAATTCAAGTATCTCGGGATTGCATTCACGAGTGATGGACGGCAGGAGAAAGAATTGGATGCTCGGATCAGTGCAGCAAGCTGTGTCAGACGTGAACTGTGGCGATCCGTGGTAAAGATACGAGAGCTGGGTAACAAAGCCAAGCTCTCCGTCTTCAAATCTATCTTTGTCCCCATTCTCACCTATGGTCATGAGGCTTGGGTAATGACCGAAAGAGTGCGATCGCGGGTACAAGCGGCCGAAATGAGATTCCTGAGAGGTGTGGCGGGTGTTACCCTACTAGACAGAGTGTACAGCAGCACGATAAGGGAATCTTTAGGTGTTGAGCCGCTACTTCTCCGCATTGAGAGATCTCAGTTGCGCTGGTATGGCCACGTGATACGGATGCCGCAAACTAGTCTTCCTAGGCAGTTGTTATTTTCCAAGCCGGTGGGTAAGAGACCAAGGGGTCGGCCTAGAACCAGGTGGCTAGACTACATGGAGTATCTGGGTTCGAGTCGCTTGGATATTACCAGGGAGGACATGCGCCTGATGGCGGAAGATCGCGATCGCTGGAGATCCTCCATAGGGCTGCTGCCCCCGCGACCCTAACGGATAAGCGGGTTTGAAAAGTAAGTAAGTAAGTAAGTATAATATAAGGCGTAAATAATTACATGCCATATCTTAGCATTGAAAGTTTCCAATGGTTCAATAATGGTATCATTAAAACACGCATCTTGGAACCAATTTCGACTATCAATTTTACTTTATATTCATTCATTACACATCATTCTAAGTTGTTTGATATATTACATGGCATATTTTAGCATTGAAAGTTCCAATGAACAATCAAGGGTCCACTAAACCAGCTGCCTTTGAACCAGTTTGGATTATCATTAATTTTACGATATATTCATTCATTACACATCTTTCCAAATTGTTTGATATATTACATGCCATATCTTAGCATTAAAAGTATCCAATAGACCATTTAGTTCCATCAAACCATATACCACTGAACCAATTTCGACTATCATTGATTTTACGTTATATTCATTCATGACACGCCATTCTCCACGTTGTTTGATGTATTACATGATGTATCTTATTGAAAATTTACGGTTCCACTAAACAGGTGTGTTTGAGCCAATTTCGAATATAATTAATTTTAAGTTATATTCATTCATGACACGTCATTCCAAGTTGTTTGATATATTACATGCCAAATCTGAGCTTCGAAAGTTTCCACTGAATCATAATGGTTCCATGAAACCACATACCATTGAACCTATTTCGACTATCGTTAATTTTAGGTTAATACTAGCAGAGATACCCGGCGTTGTCCGGGTTGTTACACTTGTAGGTAAAGAGATGGATCTCAAAAAATTAAATTATAACTCCCAATTGGTTAAATAATAACTCAATCAATACAACACAGAGCACAGGGACTATCCATTCTACGAAAAATACGAAAAACAGTTAGTCCAGGTGATATACCGGGGCATCTAAACTCTTCTTGACTTGCCTTACAACTGCGGAGCATCACCAGATATTTTAAGTTTTTCTTGCCCTTGACATAGTAGCTCTTATACCCTATTGCTCTATTCGAAACTGCCGTTGTTCAGATGTTTCAAACGCCCGTATAGCTTTTTATGTTTTAGTTGCAGAGCTTCTCTGACCAATACTCGTTCTTTCTCTTTCCTTTCCTGACACCTAAATTTTTGCCAGTCGTCTGTACGTTTGATAGGGAGCTCAAGGGAGGCACGCGTGACTCCTATGTCTAATCAATAGACGCTGCCTTATTAATCTCTCACTGCATCTTCACATTATGCTCATTATCAAAAATTCTTGGAAACGAACGTTCAGTCATCGCATTATCAGCCTTTCCGTTACCAAAGTATACACTTTCCCACAGAATATAGCCAAAATATATTTTTAGGAAATGTTCTAATCTGCTGTGCTACCAAATAAGCTAGGTGATAACCCCGGACTGGCTTGGACTTTTTTTATGGAATAAATTTTGAAATATCTTAAAAAATAACCATTAAGGAATGACATAACCAAGTACCGAAAGGTTAAACTAAACCATTCGCGGAACTATATTTTTAAACAGCCCAATGTTAACATTGTAAGTTTCTAATGGACTATAAAGATACCATTACACCACGTACCTTTGAACCAATTTCAACTATCATTAATTTTACGTTATATTCTTTCATGCAATCTCATTCCAAGTCGTTTGACATATTACATGCCATATTTTAGCATTGAAAGTTCCAATGAACCATCATGGTTCCAGTAAACCAGGTTCCTTGAAACCATATTAGACTATCATTAATTTTACGTTATATTCATTCATGACACATCATTCCAAGTCGTTTGATATATTACAGCACTGAAAACTTTTGCCATATTTTAGCACTGAAACTTTTTGAGGGTGTCATAAGGGTACTATTAGAGCATGAGTCGTTTCGATTTTAACCATTTAGAAAATGGTTCATTCCCGGAACCATATTTATTAATTTGCGAAAATAGTAATTTATATCCGCTTGTATCTCGTCATTACGATTTGTTAGATATATTACTTAATATATCTCTCCATTGAAAATTGCTAGGTGGGATCGTAAAGATACCATTTGTGCACGTGCTATTGAACAGATTTAGTTAATATTTGTGACTGATTCGTGCCATTTACCATGTTCATCGACTGAAGCAAATAATAATGAATAACCGCAACTATCTCGTCATTACGATTTGTTTTATATATTACTCAATATATCTTCCCATTGAAAATTGCTAGGCGGGAAAATAGAGGTATCATTTGTGCACGTCCCAAAGAACCGATATAGATAAAATTTGTAACTGGTTCGTGTCATGAACCATATTCATCGACTGACGAAAACAGATTTTCAAAATCTTTTATAGCCTCGGAGGAGTTTGAGTTACAGACGGAGAGGCAGACGGACAGACAGACACGTTTCCCCACACTGATAGCAGATGGCATAAAGCACCTTTCGGTACTTAATAAACACATGCCACTGCTAGTCTTAAAATTTCACAATGGATGGTTCTCTCCAAGGATGCCACTGCTAGTCTAAATAATTTCTTACATAATCTTACTTTAGATGTACACTTGATGTTGCAACTTCTTTTCTTCTCTCGAAGTCTTGAATGAAAACTTGGCCATTCATCTCTTTTTGTACTTTAGCGATCGCCGATTCTTCTATTGACCTGCTTACCATTTGTTCAATACAGCACGGAGCTAAAGGAGTGCTTCCTCTGTCGCTTTGCACTCTTTCTCAATAGTCTGCTAACTTCCCAATATCTCCAGTTACTAATCATTTTTACAGATTTTTCAAAAAATTGTTAAGTACTAAGAACTCTCTTTTCTAAGAAAAGCCTGAAAAACAGGAATTCTATGCATTGTGACAAATTGGTCATGAGATATATATTGTTGATCTCTGCCTAGTGTTGGTGCATTGCGTATTGACACCATTGTTGATACCTATTGTTGCACAAACTTTTCTTTGCATTGTTGGTCCGTGCAGGGTGTTCGAGAATTGCGTGTTGATACCATTGTTGATAAGTATTGTTGCACAAACTTTACCTTGCATTGTTGGTCATGAGATATTTCTCATTAATATGCCTTGCCATACCCATGAATATCGATTTTTTATCGATAATTATTATTTTTCCGAAATCTGAGGTAGACAGTGACCTTCCTCATGCTTTGAAGATCAAGTATGCAAAATTTCGTCAAGAACGGAATAAAACTGTAAATTTGTATAAAAAACAAATCCACAAACAAACATCCTTCTTGTATATATAAATTCAACCATAACATGTTATTCCAAGCTGTTTAATATAATTGTAATGCATGCCATATCTTAGCATTGCCAGTTTCCAGTGGACCATAATGGAACCACTAAATCACAGAAGTTTGAACCAGTTTTGAGTGATATTGATCATCAAGGAAAAACATCACGTGTCTTCACTTAATTCACAAGCCTCTTCTCTGGTTTAGCTGTGGAATGCCAAAGAGAGAACAGCATTGATCAGTGCATAGGCCATTTATGTGGACTATAAAGCCGTTTTTCCCGCTGTTCGAACAACTTACTGCAGCACAATTAGGCATTATGCCTTTAGTTTTATAAATGTTTTTTAATTCGGAAAAAAATTACAGCTGGCGATGTCTAAATACTGTTTTATAGCATTACAGCTGGCATTGCAAGGCATCTGCTAGCATAGTTAGTACATAATGACGTCCATAAGTTACGTGTCGGCTCTAACCAATCGTTTTCGACTTCTCAGTTGTCGTATCTCTGACACATACAGGATCTCTAGTGGGTAGTAAAGCTCTAGATTAGGAAAGTACGGCAAACTTCGTCGTCTACTACCAAATCCGCCCTTGTTGCCTCAATTGGCCATCAAGTGAGTTACGCTTCCTCTAAAATTGGGCTTAAATGCATCCTTCTCGCAAATTTTCTTATTATTATCGTCTGGAAATATAACTGACAATCAGTAAATTCTATAACTATTGATTTTTCTTTAAATTTTGTTTTCAATTATAATTTTTTACAAATAAAAAATGATAACGTTGAGGCAATATAATGATAACCAGATTAAGATTTTAGGTCATTTTCACTTTGTTCATTTATCCTTAATAAACGATTTACAAGTAATTAATAATTTTAAAAAACATTGTGTGTAGTTTTTGTAATTTATTTATCAAAATATAATTTTATAAATTTTTATTAAAATATAACTTAATAAACTTTTATCAAATTAATTTTTATATTTATATCAAAAATTTCACTTTACCAATTTTAACTTTAATAAATTATAAAAATTATTAAATTATTAAAAAAACTGTAATTATAATTATAAAAAGTATTCAATATAATTTAATAAAATAGGAACTATTAAATTTAAGTTTTTGATTTAAATATAAAAATTGTTTTGATAATTATATTTTGATAGAAAATTTTAAAAATTATAATTTGGAAAAACTATACGATTGATTACAAAAAAAAATTACAAAAAAATAACTACACATGCAATGTATTTTAAAATTTATTCATTTATGGAGTTTTATAATGACGTAAAAAATCTACCAAAATCTTATAGCTAAAATTTTCTATACTTTTTTCACCTAAATAGCAAATTTTCGTTATTCAATTTCATACGTTATATTCAAGTTTAATGATGAGTGATAATTAACTTCGCTAAAATAAGATAAAAATAACATGGACGTTTTCTTTCAAGTTTTGCCTCCACATTTCACAGACACGCTAAACTTGTTATATTGAATTGTATTTTCTTAAAAAGAACTATATTCAACAAAAAATTATATTTTCTGATCGTCTGAGAATTGCACAATACAACATTTCTATAACATTCGGTGAAGTTATAATATAAACGTACTTGCTTCCTATTAATTCTTCGAATATTTTAACGAATTTATTAACCTCCAAGGAGCATAAATTGAAGGGTCCTGAAATTTTGTGTATTCGGATTAAAATTCAGGATCAGTCAACGAATATTTCATTAAAAATTTAATCTAAATTGTATCTTCCACATGCATTTCAATGGTATCTATCGCTGCGTATGGGCCAACAATGGCTGACAAACTCACGTGACAGCCGTTCTACCAATCAGCAGCTGCGGGCGGAGCGGAAAAGGTTTGCCGTACTTTCCTAATCTAGAGCTGTAGTGGGCAGGTGAGCCTATCGCCAGCTTGTGAGGATGAGACCAAGTTTTTTACAAATTAAATGGTAAAGTAAGAGATTGGTAAATGCATAGGAGTAGAAGGTAGCGGTGGCGTGGCCCGCGCATGCGCGAAAGGAAAACGAAAGAATAAAAAAAGAAAAATAAAACGGTCTCTGAATTAACGAAGAGACGAGCAAGTAACCGAGAGAAGTGAGCGGGAATTTCAAGGGAAGAGGCGTGGAGAATACAGCTCTTACCGTTCTGGAGAATGGACAAAATAATGCAATGCCCTTGGCCATAAATATAGTGAAAGAGGGAGTCAATGGAAATTTAATCCTCGTGTTGCGTGAAGAGTCTAGCGAACTGAATGAACTTAATGAAATTGTTATTGCAAGAATCTTGGCCACGACGATAACTTGGTATTGTCAGCATTGAATGAAACGTCGTCCTGCGGACTGCAACATGGCTTGACCAATTCGATCCGCACAGAGCATTCTAATATTTTGACCGCAACAAATTTCTTCGTAGACTTCATGTTCCCTCGACATGAGAGCCGAGCAATAGGTTATGTTTTGCAAAGCGCCACCACCAGATCGCGCTAAAGCATTTCCTCCTAGATTTTTGGTATTGCAGACTTCCGTATGTTGTAAATAAAAGCACATGCTCAGCACATGGTAGATCGTTTTAATTGTATCGTGTTTAAAAGTACTCTTGTTATTTTAAAATGGATTCAACACAGAAATCTAAAGGATCTGATAAATTTGCAGGTAATTATTTATTTTTCTTAAAATAAAATACTGTTTGAAAATTAATAATTACATAATA
>JAHWFO010092368.1:386926-389426 GCA_023313115.1 Rhysida immarginata
TATTTTAAGATAAAAAAATAATTACCTGCAAATTTATCAGATCCTTTAGATTTCTGTGTTGAATCCATTTTAAAATAACAAGAGTACTTTTAAACACGATACAATTAAAACGATCTATCATGTGCTGAGCATGTGCTTTTATTTACAACATACGGAAGTCTGCAATACCAAAAATCTAGGAGGAAATGCTTTAGCGCGATCTGGTGGTGGCGCTTTGCAAAACATAACCTATTCTACTGACTTAAGTTTCTACTGGATTCGAACGGCTACGAATACCTGGTGTGCGTTGGATAATTGATGCCCACAGACCTTCGTTGCTGATTCTTCTTTCTGATTCCAGTGAGATAGTGGAAGGAAGGAGCTGATTAATTGCTCTCTGGTGAATACATGTCTATAGAGCTGAAGGGTTAGGCTCTTTCTTATCGGCCCAAAGGTAAGAGTCATGTAGCTCGTAAGTCGCCAATAACGTCTTTCTTTTCCTTCTCTCACTCTCTCATAAGCGTAGGCAGTTTATGTATTAGATTGAATCATGCTGGGATAGCAGCATCCAAAGCTTAACATAAACATAAATGAGCGTTAGCTAATTGCAATTAGCATTTCTCTAATTGCTGTTTTCTTTTCTTAACTTCTATTGCAGTCTTTCCGGCTGGGTCTAGGAAAGAAAACTAAACGCCGCCTTCCTGTGTGTTTCGTAGCGGCTAAATCTTTTACTACTAAAGCCAGAAGCGAAATGAAAGGATAATTTATCTTTAGCTCATGCAATGCTGCCAGTTTGTTATATTAAGCATTCAATAATTTGTAAAGGAGGCAGTAGTCTTGCCGACATAAAGATAATTGTGTAAATTTGTCTCTGGCTTAATGTTGACGATTTACTTTACGCACTAGGCTCTTAGTGCAAAGATTGTTAAATTGTAATATCATAATTTCTTTATTTAATTCAAGTTGTCCTTTGACAACCGGCTTCCCACGTAACAGTGAGTTCCATTTATTAATTATTTTTTATTAATAAAATGTTTATACTAAAACATATATTTCTGTGTCCGGGGATTTATTTGTTAAATTTCACTGCGTTAGGCTTCTTTTCTCCGTGATACCCCTCACATAAAAGTAGAATAATTCTTCCATTGAAAGTATTCTTTTATTTTCGAAGTTAGCTATTAATTCACTTCAAGTGAGATTCCCTCCATATCCTTTAAGTAATTACTGATAAATTCATCTCTCATTATGACCATACAGTTTTCTTTTAACAAATTATTAACTGGAAACCAAACGTTTCTTCTTGGATTATGTTTTACAATAAATCTAAAAACAATTATTTTATACATACTTAAATGAAACAGTTATTTAGAAATATGCAAGAGCTTATTTTATACAATTTATTTTGTAATAAATGTAGGTGATATTAACAAAATGCATGATGTATATGGTTCATAATTACATAAAGAGATTGATTTCCTTATTTATTTATTTTTTTGGGGGGGAAAAAAAAATTACACAAATTACCTAGCCGGAACCAGTATGGCCATAGGCCGACGAGTTAGGTCTCCGGTAGGTAAAGTACAAAAAAACACGAAACAACATAAAATAAGTAAAAATTAGAAAACCAAAATAATGATAAATAACAAACAAGCCAAAAAAAAAAAAAAAAGCAAAAATCCATAAATAACCAAAATCAAAATTAAGAATAAAAAAACAGTAAAATTAATAAAATAATAATAATAATAATAATAATTATTCCGAGAGAGACGCTGATCGGCAAGACGTGTGTTTCAACGGCTCCCGATTCATGGGGAGCAGTAAGAAAAAACAAGGAACAATTGGATTATGTGAAATTTGTTTAAACACTATTCATGGTAGGCAACGATTTCTTAGATGCATAACTGGTTGTGGGACGATTTATCACGGTGATTGTGCAGGAATAGCTGCTGGAGCGATACAGAAGGAGAAACCAATATGGCGGTGTCGGAAGTGTAGTTCAGGTGAGAAGAATACATTTTGTGTGGAGGTTGGGGAAGAAGTGGATGTAAGTGATAACGAGAACTGTTCGGATATTCGATCATTAATAATGCCGAAGAGTTCAACTGAATTAGAATCTCAGGCTGATTTCAATTTGTTACTGCAATCAATGCAGGAATTAACGGTGGCTTTAAATGGATTTGCTGTTTCGTTCAATAGATTGCAAGAGGATAATCGTCAGCTGCATAGTAAGCTGGATAAAATATTGGATCTGCTTATATTAAGAAGCAGTGAATTGGATCAGACAGCAGCCTGCTCATTTGTTGACGTGGTGAGAAAGGGAAAATTGCGAGAAGTTCCGAAGCTGAATCCAGGCAAATGTATTAGTTCTACAGCTGTTCATCAAGTTGAGCCTGTTAGAGCCGTGGAGCCTGTCAGAGTAGTAACTAGACCTGAGAGAAAGACTGTAATTGGGAATGGTATAATTACGGAGAAGTTGAAATCTGTTAAAAGTGCTGATGGTTTAACAAAAATTTTTGTATCA
>JAHWFO010092368.1:394426-400709 GCA_023313115.1 Rhysida immarginata
TTAGACCTATAATGTGTGCACTTATAAACTATGTATCAATTATCTGTTGAATTTTGTTGTTGATTTTGTAAATCAATATTTTCTTCATATTATTAAAATCTCAGAAAGAAACAATGGGCTTGTGATAACTAAAATACGAGATAAATAGTTTTGATTCAAATCTCTCTAGATTTCTAAAAAAATCTTCGTCAATTGTAATTCTATAATTTGTTGTGCACTCATTTGGGTCGTTCGACATATTTAAATCCGATGTGGGTCGTTTTTTGTAGAATTATGTCCAGCCTTAAAACATTACTATGTTAAAATCAATTAAAGGTTTTGATTTTTCTTATAAGAAATCAACATTGAAATCTCCCTGAAAATCGTAGGTAATTGATACGTTCCGATTGAGCAGAGCAGACACTGATGTGGTATAAATGATCAAATTTTCATGGATGATTTCGATGCTTTTTGTAACCTTGGATTAGGTGAGATGTAAACAGCAACTATTATAATAATTAGTTCATACACTTCGTAGCTATTATAAAAATGCTTTGAAAAGCGTAAAACAGCGCTTTTGCAATCCTCTTAACCCAGCTAAAAAAAATGGACCAATTGCAAGCTTGAGTGGTGCCACAATCGAACTGCTTTGAAAACGAGGCATATGAGGTAAGATAGTGCTCCGATGCACAATTATAAAAATGTGTGTTATTTATTTACTGAAATTAACGAGTTGTTTTGCTTTATCTTCTGCATGAAAGATAATTCTTACAAGGAGAGGGCCTTAACGAACAATCAAGTTTTCTGATGGCCTTTGGTAGGATGGTAGTCTGATAAGCCCTTTTCCTTAAACCAAGTGCGCAGCCACTAACTTGGCCCTATTTTCGAGAAAATCCCTTTTAATGCCTGTCTTATATTACTAGTGTAAACTGCATCTCGACAACTGTAGCTGTATTATCACAACAGCGAGCAGCCAAGTAGTTAACGTTCGAGCGTAGAATCACGAGATCGCAGGTTCGAGTCCACGCGTTAACTTTTTTTTTTATTTTTATAACTCTGCTTTTAAAGACTGACAGTTCTTTCGGTTATTTCCGGTATGGTAAGCTAATGGTATAGACGCTGCGATGGAGTCAATACCTAGCACTTCTGGAGCCTGCGATAATGGGTCTACGTCTTGTGAAGAAATTGAGCAAGATTATTGTACAGATGAGAGAAGTGACGTGTTGTTTTATCCAGCGACTGTGCAGCAAAAGCAAGAACTCACCGATGGAATATTTCATATGCGAAAATTGCTGATTGAATCCAATGTCATAACAGACATAGTGAGTACAACAATTAGCAACCGATCAATGCTCCTAGGCAAAGAATTATTCCAAATATTTATATAAATGATCGACGAAATGGAGTTCACGGAAGAAGAAGCTATGGTATTAGAACAAGATACACGTGATCCTGTATCCAAAAACCAAAACACGACAAGCAGCGAAGAAGAAGAATCGGAAACGCTCGATAAAATTCCGTATAGTATCAAAATTAAAGCTGTGGAATTGGCCCAATCACAGCCGAAATGGTCGATAAATGCTTTGCGCAAACAATCAACACATTTTTAAAAACAGATCGCAATTATCTACTTGGAAAAAACATTGAACAAGGCGGCGTTCGATATGATAAGTTAGAGGTCATAAACAGGGAGCGTGTATGATCGATTTATTGAAGCAAGAGACGATATAAAAGGGCCTAATTACGACTCACATGCTGAAGCAATGGGCGCTACATTCCAATTTCTTGACGGAACTTTTGAGTTTGTTGCATCGGATATGTGGATCAGTGGTTTTCTGTCTTCCTTGTTGTTGTTTTTTGCTTTGGTTATCTGGTAAGCAGAAGATAAAAAATTGAGAGATTCCAATGCTGACTGTGGACGATGATCCGTGTTGGAGAGAAAACATTCGAAGCCGGACAAATTTTTCGTTCCAATTTCGCATATTTTTTGCTGATTTTGTAAAACTCCCTGAGTTTTCTCGGTTACAAAAAAATTCCCTGACTTTTCCCAGTTTTCCCAATCGCTAGGGATGGGTGAAGAATTTCAAAAGAATGTATCACATATCTCAACGACATGTTACGCGATATGTAAGTGCAAAAGATTCAGCAACGCATCAAGGACTATTAGCAACTGCTGTGAAATATCAAGAGCAAACGTGTGCAATTATTGCTAATTTTGATCCCGATTACGTTATAAATACTGACCAAACGGGTGAGTACAGAATCAGCAGCAGTCGCACTCATTCTCACAAAGGCGAAACAGTAACTGAAGTTGCAGTTGGCCAAATGCTTTCATAACAGCACAGTACTCTATAACTTTATCTGGCAAATTGTTGCAAAGAGTATTCGTTTGTTTGCAAGAAAGCACCGAAAAATTTGGTCCTCGTGTACAAATGGAAGTCGAACAATACACGCAGCAATATGCCAACGTTTATGTCACATCGACCAAGTCGGGAAAGCTACAAAAGGACACGTACAAACAGATTCTTAATATAATACAACCTTATGTTACAATGAATCCATTTTTGTATATCGTGGACTCTTGGAATGGCCAGATATCTGTAACCATGCATCAGATGAAGTTTACTAACGGACAGGGTCTTCCTACGTGTACCTTATCGATTATACCGCCGAAATGTACACTATTGTGCCAACCATGTGACGATTATTTTTATCGTCAAATTAAAAATTTTATACGTGGTATGAAGAATTTTTCATATCTTTTGGAAACGAACAAGGAAATTACATCGAGGGCAGATGTCATAAAAATTCGCGCACTCATTCACGATCAATTACAAGCTCCAATATATTCGAATATGTTACGGTAATTATGGTGTACAGATTTCTTTGTAAAAATATAATTTCCTGCAATATACAGGGTGTTTTTGAATTGAGTACAGATTTTTTGGGAGATGATAGAAGAGGTCCTTAGAAGTATTTTTTGTCATATGAACTTGGGGTCCCCGCAGCTCTGTTTACTTAAAATACTGCATTGAATAATAAAATGACACCGGGACGCAGTGTGCGTTGGTAGGCCTAGATTATTTTATTTTTAACAATTAACAAAAGCAATCTACTGTATGACTTTAACAGTAATTGTTCGAAATGACCGCCGTTTGCATCATAGCACAATTCGCAACGCCTTTTGATGGATTGATGTACGCGTGGAAACAGTTGATTAGCACGGTCGCTGATGTCACCTGCTGCCGCGACAACACGAGCCGCCAATTCTTCTTCGGTATCTACGGGTTCGGAGTACACCATTGATTTTATGCTTCCCCATAAAAAAAAAATTGGTCCGCCAAGACCAATTTAACGACCAGGATATGTCTCATTTAGGTAATCTCTAACCGCTCTTGTGTAATGCGAAGGTGCGCCGTCCTGTTGAAACCACATCAATAATCTAGGCCTACCAACGCACACTGCGTCTCGGTGTCATTTGATTGTTCAATGCAGTATTGTAAGTAAACGGAGCTGCGGGGACCCCATGTTCATATGACAAAATACTTCTAAGGACCTCTTCTATCATCTCCCAAAAAATCTGTACTCAATTCAAAAACACCCTGTATAGTAACATTTGATTGTATTTATATCAGATACGCTGCCAAATTGAAGCCTACAAAAGCAAATCTTTTAAATGTAAATCAAATTTCTTTTCCGTAATGCATGAAAAAGGAAAACTGCGACTACAAGATTAGTCCTGCATTCATCCAATGTTCTTGGTGTCGCACACATTTGTGTTTCAAATGTTTTTTTGAAGAATATCATCCAGCACGTTGTATTCGACAAGCCTAACTGTAAATATTCTACAACCTCGAAATTTTTTGTTAAAACGATTATTATTATGTTATTTTATTATAGCGCCTAATACGGGCAAGAAGCAAAGACATCAAAACCTGAACATAGGAAGAAATGAAAAGTTAAATATTAAAAAAAATTGTTTTTTCTTT
Organism: Rhysida immarginata; assembly: GCA_023313115.1. NCBI lineage: Eukaryota > Metazoa > Arthropoda > Chilopoda > Scolopendromorpha > Scolopendridae > Rhysida > Rhysida immarginata. The sequence continues at coordinate 398,395 of JAHWFO010092368.1, forward strand.
AAAATCGATATATGTTTTTGAATTATTTACACTTTTATAACAGATATTATAATTATCCTAATTAGATCCGGTGCTACCATATGGTCGTGCTACTGAACAAGTTTATACTATCTTTAATTACATGTTACGTCTGCTTCTCGGTCGCTCGGCTAAACTCGTCTAAGTTCACCTGAACTCGGCTCCCCCCGAGGGTGACGTTTCACTTCCGAGGGTGACGCATGAGACACGTTCACTGTCCAGAAAAAAGTTTGTACGCGGTGCGCCCAAAGAATTTTCAGTTCAAAAAATATTCAGTCTTTAAGTAGCATAATAAGATATCTCAATGCGTAAATTCAATCATCTTATACAGAAACTTATTAACGAGAGTATGGAGACTATACAATTTATTTTCCCAAGTATGCTGCATGCTTGTTTGAGTTATTGTTACAATGGTATCTGTGCCAGTATTGAACAAATCAGCATCAACTGCATGACGCTACGATACGACGGCTTTCCTAAGCATCATCTGCGGTCGTAAGTCATCTATCACTTTGGCCCGTTTACAATGAAATTCTACATGCGCTGGACAGATCTCTAATCATTTGTCTAAGACATGGGTGTCTTAACATAATCGTACTCAATGTTTTCGTAACCTAACATTAACACTGTTCAATTTACTCTCCTTGGTGGAAAACTGTTTCGGTACAGAAATCACTACATCCGTGAGAATCGTTCTTATTACACTGCTCAAAACAATTACAGGAACACTTGTAGAATCCCCTACAGAGGGCGTAAAATAATACTTTTTAGCAATTTCATCTTCTGCTGCATGAAACCTACTATCTCCCTCATAGGAAATGGTTAAAACCAACACATTTTGCTGCCAGATGTTCTGAGAAATTTGCATAGCAATATAACCCCCCGGAAAACAAAGTGGTTACATGCCAGTACACTCTTTGTTTGGAGATAACGGTCGAACATTAGAAGGTGCAGGCATTCCTGGAACATTGTTGTTAGTGCTCTGAACATACCACGAAGGCATCTTGAAGCACTAGAAGCTGCGAGAGCCGTAACATTGCTCCAAACAGGTCAATCATTTCGGACTGTGGCAAATGCTCTCATTGTGTCCTCTTCCGTCATTTCCAACTGTGGACACGATTCCAGGCGACTGGCCAGTACACACGAAGAGCTGGGCAAGGTCGCCGACGCCAACAACCGCCAATCAAGATCGTTATGTGCGGAATTGTGCCCTGCGCCGAAGAACCTCAACGGAAAGAAACCTGAGAAATGACCTGCAGATGTCAACTGGGGTAGCTGTTTCAGATCAAACAATCCGGAACAGATTACGTGAAGTTGGCTTGAGAGCCAGACGACCAAATCGAGTGCCTAGGCTAACCTGCCAGCACATACAGGCGCGACTAGAGTTTGCACATCAACATGTCACCTGGCAGCTTCGCCACTGGCGTTCTGTTCTCTTCACAGACGAGTCAAGATTCCGCCTGACCCGCTGTGATGGCCGTCTACGTGTCTAGAGACGACGTGGTGAGCGAAACACCGACGCAACAGTTTATGAGACTGACCGAATGGGATGTTGTTCCATTATGGTTTAGGCTGGCATCTCAATAGACCATCGAACGGAGCTTGTGGTCGTCCGAGGGCGAATGACCGCTGACGTTTACATTCGTGACATTCGGGAAGAACATGTGATTGTTGCTGCACATGCCATGGGGCCTGGATTCCTTCTGATGCAGGATAATGCTCGTCCACACGCTGCAGCTTTCACTCGAGATTTCCTATGGATGCATGGCATTCAGTCCATGAGGTGGCCTGCAATGAGTCCAGACCTAAATTCCCTTGAACATCTTTGGGACATGCTTGACAGGCAAATCCGACACCGCCCTTCAGCTCCAGAAACACTGCAACAGCTCATCCAGGCACTTACTGAGGAATGGGACCGGCTTCCCCAAGATCACATCCGTCGACTGATACGGAGCATGCCTCGAAGGTGCATGGAGGTTACTGCAGCCCATGGTAGGCATACACATTACTGAGTGGTGCAAAAACTGACCCTTGGAAGAAACAGGGCATTCTCCTGACAACGTCCAAAAGACATTTCACTTTGTTTTAGGCAGGGGTCCTCCAGTTTCCTGTTTTTTCTTTGTTTCTTCACCAGTTGTTTCAACAATGCATTCTATTGTTAAATAAACCGTCTTTTAATGATCACATACAGCGATTTTGTCCCTATTATTCGTAGCTGCTTCTGCACGCTGCTTAATAGAAGTGTTCCTTTAAATGTTTTGAGCAGTGTACTTTACCTTTTAAGCCACTTAAGTATT
>JAHWFO010092368.1:423505-438209 GCA_023313115.1 Rhysida immarginata
ATATGGCATGTTATATATCATACGTTCGGAAATGATGAAAAAGGAAAGAAGATACGAGGTTTTTACATTTTCTACATATTACGTTCGAGAAAATCAATTTTTTTGATTAAAAAACTTGGGGAGAGGTAAAAAGTGCAGATAAAGGGTAGAAATTGATGACTGCAGGATCTGCCACTTGCCTTCCCCTACTCGGGGTGGGGGAGTAATTATTTTTTAATAAATGTATAATTGTGTGTCTGCTTCTCTGCTAAAGCTCCTCCTTGGAATGTTTACAAGATTTTATTGGTTTTATAAAGTCAGTCCCTCCTCTTCATAATTTCTACATTTTTGAGGTAGAAGGTTGAAATTCGGTATCCAGATTCCTCTAGGCGAGATCTACAGTACTATGAATTTAGGCCCAATTGTTCCAGAGGGATCGGATTTGCGGGGGCGGCAATCACTTGGTCCTTAGAATTATGGCAACATATGGCATGTTATATATCATACGTTCGGAAATGATGAAAAAGGAAAAAAGATACGAGGTTTTTTACAGTTCATACATATGACGTTCGAGAAAATCAATTTTTTGGATTAAAAATTTTGGGAAGAGGTAGAAAGTGCAGATAAAGAGGTAAAAACAGATGACTGCAGATCTGCCACTTGCCTTCCCCTACTCGGGAGGGGGGGCGGTAATTTCTTTTTAATAAATGCATTTCTGCTTCACTGCTAAAGCCCCTCCTTAGAATGTTTACAAGATATTAATTATTCACTGTCATTTATATTATACAACAAATGTCATTGCATTTACTTCGTGCTGCCTCGTGGATCCAGTTGCCACAGTTGTTTTCGCCTAATTCTAAGCATCAATTGCTCAATAATTTGACTCTTAGCATTCGACAGCACAATATCCTGTCATCTTACTTTAGGAAAGGAAAAAAAACATGGGAAAAAAACACGTTGGAAAAGCAAAAACTTCATTACAAGCTAGCTTGACGTCTGCCTGAGCTTCCTCTTCTTTGCACAATAATGGCGACGTATCATCATGTGACTTGGCTGAGGCTAATGACGTGGAAAAGAGTGACCATACTTTATCTATCTAGAACTTTAACCAAAACCTGATCCTTGCACACACTAGTGGCGCAATGGAAAACTAAAACTTTCTATCAGGAAGGTGGATGTTTAGTTGTTCATCGCGTCGCCAGAATGTGCAAGGATCATGTCAGGTTGTTTCAAAACATCCAGCTGTTTATCCTGTCTTTCTAGATTCATGATATTTCTCAACTTTCTTAATGTTTAGAAAGGTGGAGTTCCCGACATGAAGCCTTAGCATCGCAGAGTGGTTTCCATTTTGATTACTAAATAAATTATATTATTTACTTGTCTAGCAACAATTGAGGCTGTGTAAATTAGACAAAATGAGTTCTTTCTTAAACAGATAATTGCACCGCTCAATTAGCGTTCAACGTAGTGAGATTTCTAAAATTGTTGAAAGATAATTTCCAAGGAGCATTATTCGTTTAGTACAAGAAAAGGTAAGTTCATATCAATGACGTTACTGTCTATAGATCACGGTCTAATGATTCGAATCAGGTCGCCGAAATTTTCCTTCTATTTTTCCCGTTAATATCATTACCTTATGCTTGGGGGTTAATTTCTTAAATATTATATTATATTTATTCAATTACATTTACAAGAATATTCCCCATGAGACACTTATTTTTAATAACTCAACAAAATGTTAATTTACAAAAAATTTGAAAAGTTTGTCTTACCCAAAATAGTTGGCAAACTTATTTTATTTTTGTCGTCCTCTGTGGATTCCGTAGCCAATATTTCAACACCTGTAAAAATTTTATAAATATAAATATAAAAGAAGTATATAAACATTTTGTTTTAGTAATAAAATGTTAGGACAAATTGATTTCCAAAAGATGAGTTATTAAAATGAATACTTCATTTTCAAGCACCATTTGCCACAAGATACCAAGAGATGGTGAAAAATTATTATCCTGGAAGGATGGCAGAAATATTTGGCAATGCACCAAATTGATTCTTCCAGAAAGATGACGCAATGTGCCCTTCTACTCGTTCAACAAAAGCGTGGATTACTGTTTGCTGACCTTGGTCTATCAAGAGGAAGAGTGCGCATTTAAATGCGATTGGACTGATACGGAATGTGCTGGAACGCCACATAGGGATAGACAAGCCACTGGCTACTGATTCAGGATATCCCATAAGTTTCAAGACACTCTGAGGCATTGCCAAGACTATTTGGTATATTTTTTTCTGTAACACAATTAAATTGCGGTAAAGCGGCCAATTTTTCTTTTTGAAGAAATCAAAGTTACAGAAGTTGCGACTTACATGGTTACAGACTCGAAAAAACACTAGACACTGACCAAGTTATTTTTTCCTTAGGATACGATGCTCCAAATAGCGCCCAACATTTAATTTATACCGTGTGTACAGGGAAATGTAGGAAATTTTTGATACCTTGTATGTAATGTACAAGTATGAATGCCATAGATATATAGGGTGTCCCATTTAACCTGACATCAACATAACTCAAGAATACGCATCGTACAAAAAATAAAAAATACTTGTTTAATATGTTTAATAAATTAAACAGGTGGTGGCCTTACAGTATAACAGAGGGACATAAGGAGTTCCAACTAGTTTCGCCATTTATTCCCGGCTTTGTCAAGGATATACAGCAAGGATATACAGTTGGAACTCCTGATGTCCCTCTGTTATACTTTAAGGCCACCACCTGATTAGTTAATAGGAACAGTGTTATGATCCATCCTTCCACCGATATGTTTAATAAACCTATCCAATGATACCAAACTTGACCCTCAACCCTACCCTTTGTGTGGAGCGGGGGGGGGGGCAACTTTGATATTTCAAAAAGGAACCTCCATTTTTTATTGCAGATTCGTATTCTACGCTAAAAATCTATTTGGGGAGGCCGTGGCCTGGTGGGCTTTCACTGAGCACACAACTTCTGGGAAGTTAAGCAACATCAGACACGGCTAGTTACTGAATGGGCAGCCAGAAACACACGATCTCTACACCCCCCGCCCCCTGCCCGGGCAGTCGCATCATCCAGGGACCCAACTCCTCGGCCTCTAGCCATACAGGCCTTGGATGAACGTATTGGATCACATTAAATAAATATAAGAAATATGCATACGTTTTTTCTGAAACATTTTATTGATTCGTGATAGATGACATTGTAATCGCGCAAAATAAGATTTTTTAAAGAAAAGAAAACTGGTCTTGGTATAGTAAAATGTTAGCGCTTATTGGAAGCCTACTACAACTGTGTAGACACCCACCAATGAATGCATGCCATTTTTCCACCAATCAGAGAAACCTAAGACTATGTTTACTGGACTTACTCATGTAACATAAAAACACAAAAAAAAAACCATACAAAAAACAGGTTTTCTGGATGACTTAACTAGGTTTCATTTGGCTTCTTGCCTAATTCAGTGTACTTCCCCTGGTTACTTCCTGGATGAGTATGGCAGTAAAAGCGTTGCTTTCGGACCACTCGTCTCGTTTTCCCTGCACTGTTCGATTGTCTTTTATCGAACGTACAAAAAACATAAAAAACAGTAAGTCTCTTATACAGAAGGCTCTTCTAAGGGATAATTTCCATGAATTATTGGGATTGGCCTGAACCTACTACTGTCTGCCGTGACCTGTTTGGTTGGTTGAAGATTTTGTTAACTACATCAAGAATGGGGTTCTTCTCAAAAATTATTTGGTTCTTCTCAAAATATATTTGTCTGTTTTGAAATACTTTCTGATTTTCAAATCTTCAAAAGTCAGGATTTTTTTTTCAAATTTTCAAATCCTGTGGTCTCTTTCAAATTTCAGTATGGACATGATATCCTGCATCGGACAAAATTGGTGGGCCATTTTTATGAGGTGCTCCGCGCAAGCGAACTTGCTATCTCCGTTGACCCAAGCCCTACGGTGCTCAGTGAAAGGCTCCCTGAAGGTCCTTTTCCTTGAGTCATTGTAGAAGCTTTCACACGTCGGTCACGTGACTTATACATCCTGTGTGCCGTGTATTCGTCGCCGGGGTCCGTGTGTGTTTTCGGTTTTAATGTATACTTACATTTATTGTTATTCCTGAAAGCTATATTTACAACTCTGTTGCGGAAAACGTTAGTAATTCTGAATATTTCACGCCTAATATGTGAAAGTGACAAACTCCTGTTGGGGTTCCAGCACGGGTTGATTCGTAGGTTGCCTCCTGGAGTTGCGTTTTGTCCTATTGAGTATTGCGTAAGTGACGGGTTCTGGTTGTGTCATAAGTGAGAAGGATTCTTGCTTCTTGTTCTCTTTGGAGACCAGGTACGTCAACGCTCTTGTAAAATAATATCCCAGAGCAGCTGACTTGTGTTGTGGTGGGTGATTTGAGAAGAAAAACCGATGATGTTGATAGTAGTGGTAAGTTTACGATAGATGATAAACTCCAATTTCTTCTTTACTTCATTTCTGTGAATTGAGATTTCGTGGATATTCATGTAAGACATATTGAGATGGAACACGTTAAAAACGTTCAATAAGTACTCCGCACTCGTCTTACTTTTGTCAAAAATGATTATTGTGTCAACATAGCGTGAATAAAATACCACGGATTTCCAATACAGCAAAATCGTAACATACTCCTCCTTCAACGATTGTTCACTGATGGGAGAATCCATAAGCATGCCACTTGGCAGGAATTCCTTCTTGAACATAAAATAGTTCTGAACAAAAATGGTTTACAAACTGAGCGTACGTCCTCGTCGATGCTGTTCTCGATGAATCGTTTTTAAATTAAGTCGATTCTTTCCCGTAGGGCAAAGTGACCAAATAGTGGCCATATTCTTTTTAATCGTTAAATTAAAGTGGTATTGTGGAGATTCTATATATGTTTAATATCAATAAATGATTTAATGTGAATAGTAAATTATTACATAAGATTATAAAAATTTCAAAATTGCGGCCAGTGATGCCCTTATTATGGCCATACTTGAAATAAGCTTTTTTATCATATTTGTATGTTTAATTTAAAGTTTAATTTAAAAGAAAATTTAATTTCAGTGAAAAAAATATTTCTAATTATAGGTTTAATAACAAAGTAACAAAAACTTTTCCTGGAAAGAGTTTGATGTTACAAAATCCTCTAAATTTATCTTTTCTTTGGCACCAACCTTTGTTCCTTCTTCTTTCCCTGTAGCTCTTCTCACCGCTGAAGATGCATACAAAGCACGACTAGCAGAACAAAGAAATGTTCCTTCTTTTTTTTCTTTATTTCAGATTGTATTCAATTGTTTGCTGCTACTGCAATAAAATTTATTCACTGGCAGATTTTGTAACTTTACAATGTTCTCATTTTCAGAAGAGAAGGGTGCTTAAACAATCTCCACCACCTGTCTGATGGAACTTGGTGCTTAAATACAGCATCTCGTTTTTTCGCTAAATCACTGGCATATTTTAAGAAGGGCTTTCTCCCAAAACCAATTCCTCTTGATACTCGGAATTCAGCATAATCGAATAAATTTTTTTCATCATCATGTGATAACATTGGTTTCTTGCCTGCTTTTTTGGTCGTTTCCCATGTAACCTATCCTGCAGCGAACTCCGTGGAACCCCAAATAATTTTGCTGCGCTTCTTTGTGGTAAACTTTGAAGTTACACTGCTTCTACATTCCGAGTTCCTCTACGAAATTTTTCGGTTGATTTATTATTCGGAAACAAAGAGCATATTATTAATTTTTACTCGAAAATGCTAATGAAATAAAACAGAACTGTTTTTTAGAGGTGAAAAAAACGGAGAAAAACGACCAGGAACAGTCAGAGAACAATAAAAATCCCACCGGATCCACTGCATGATAAATAAACTTATTTTTAAATTCTTCATTTCAATTAATGATATTCATTAATTATTTTATTTTTATATCTATTTAAGTCAGAAATTTACTATAAAAATTGTTTTTAAATGTAAAATAATATTCCTATCATCTGTTTTCTGTAACAATTTCTTAGTAAATAAACGGCCAGTATTTGGTCAACACGTGGCTGCTATTTGGGCATTCATGGCCGCAATAAGGTCACGTGTGGCCGCTAATAGGTTCATTTACAATACTGAATTCAGACGGGTTTCTACTAATGATTATTTAAATTTATTTTAAAAACTATAGTGTAACTTTGAAAATTTAAGAATGTAGATACGAAACTTACAAAAAGAGTTTTTTGCTTTAGAAACAAAGAGAAAACTGATTAGGTTAGCATACCTTCGCCATGAAAATTTAGTTGACGACCACAATGCTCTCTAATGTCAACAGATGAAAAATGACAACTGCAGCTCCGGAACGTTTTACAAAAGAATCAGTTGTCTCTGATGATAGATATTTATACGATATGATAAATATACATGCACTAGTAGGATGAATATATTTCCATGATAAATTTTAAGACTAAAATCACCAAGTAAAATTATTTTAAATGTGGCCGTAATTTGGTCACTTTGCCCTAATGCAATATTTGTGTACAGATAAGTTTATTGCCGTAAGGGTCTTTATAATTAAAGTTCCATTTTGACATGGCCATAAAAAAACTACTGGACCAAAAGCTATAATACTTAGTAATATTATACAAGAGGGCATGGGAAGTTCATACCCACCAAAAAAAAAAAATTAGTTCAAACGGTCACCACTAGCATGGAATGGCGCTCTATGTATTCGTAAACGAAATTAGACACGAAGACACAGGTTAACAAGTCTTTAATCGTTACTAAAATTAGTTACATGTTGAATGTGGCCTCCACCATTTACTAAAACAATTTTAGTAACGATTAAAGAATTATTAACCTGTGTCTTCGTGTCTAATTTCGTATACGAATATTGCATAGAGCGCCATTCCATGCTGGTGGTGACCGTTTGAACTAATTTTTTTTGGGTGGATGGGAATTACACTAACCTGCACAAGGTCGGAATTACGGGGGTGGGATTCAGGGAGGACAAAAGATCTATATACTATTTAGGTACGTAAAGGAGTGAAATTCAGTATACAGATTCCTTTAGGCAAGATCTACATTATGAAGTTTAGGCTCAATCTTTCCAGTGGGGTCGGAATTGCCGGGGTGGCAGTCGCTTGGTCGTTAGGACTATGGCAACATATGGCTTGTGATATGTCATTCCATCGGAAATGTTGAGGAAAAAAAAGAAGATAGTTTTTTTACATTTTTTTACTTTTTTACGTTCTAGAAAATCAATTTTTGATAAAAAACTTGAGGGCAAATAAATATTGTAGATAAAGGGGTAAAAACAGATGACGCAGAGTCTGCATACTTGCCTTACCCTACTTGGGGGGAGGGCTTTCTTGTTAATAAATGTATAAATGTATTTCTGCTTCAATGCTAAAGCTCCTCCTTGGAAGGTTTACAAGATTTTATTTGTAGATCATATACTTCACTCGGTGGACCTTGTTAGAGCAGAACGTAGCAAGTTCTTTCATACTAAGTTATGCAGTCTTTGAAGAGTGCAAGATTAGAAACATTGCTGGAATGCGTTGGCTTTCAGATACATTGGTGAACAAACGTTTGAATTAGGTGTGTTTTCTAAGAAAACAATTATTTAGAGATTTTATTGTTATGACACCTTTTTACCTGCTAGTGAATATATCAAAATTGACAATTGAACAATTGATCTTTTAACTTGTTTTTAAGTTACCTGCAAAGTAAGCAAATTCGACCGGTCAAAAGTTTGGGGTAACAGGTAAATAACTGATTTTTTTGCAGTAAAGTGCATGAATATTTGTCCATTGATTTTTTGCAATGTAAAGAAGCGGCTTACGATGATTTCTGATGAGAAACGACAGGAAGCTCATGCATTTTATGCTAAACAAAAGAATTTCAAGCGAATACCTGAAATTGCTCATGAAGACTACAATACATTAATCAGGACAATTAAAAATGAAAACAGAAAGACAGGTAAAAAGATAGGAAGACCATCTGCACTTACAAGACGGGCAAAATCTCACATAAAACTCCATGTGAGAAGTGAAATTGCACTTGGCTACATTGTAAACAGTACACGCATCAAAGTAAATCTTGATTTAAAGGCTTCAAGCAGAACCATAAGGCGTGAATTGCAGCGTAAGAACTTTCACTATGAAACGATTGAAAAATTACTGCCATTAACACCAAAACACAAAATAGCAAGAATTCAATTTGCTCAGAAACACACGACTGATTCAGGGTTGGTTGTATTTTCTGATGAAAAACTTTTTTCCATAGATGGAGCTGATAACATGTGGAGTTATGTTGAAAAACAAGGACAAAAAATATTTGCTTCGGTCAGAAATAAGCACCAAATGGGAAGAGGAGGCAAGATGGTATAGGTGCCATTTCAAATGCGGTTCACCTGAAGATAAAAGTAATTGATGCAAATAAACGGCAACCATATACTTGGAAGACCTTCAAAGCACTTTCATTCCTTTCTGTAAGAGACACTACGGACAAAAACAAAGGACAAGGAAGCAAGACAATGCATTTATCCACACAATACGAGTTATTACCACATTAAAAGACCAGAAAATAAATAGAATTAAGAAGAAAAAAATAAAAAACTTACATTAAACACTTATCTTCGTAAATTTTACGAGCCCCATTGTTATACAGCAAAAACTCACAATACGAGTTATTACTGAATAATAAAAATCAATAAAATTGAGGCCTCCGCTGTTAAAATAGCACCAAATACATAGAGAAGTTATTTTCAACTAACCTAACCGTCTTCTTCAAGTTGTAAAATCAAATGAGTGTCAGATTTCATATTAATTTCTTTTATTGGTTGGTTTATTAGAATTTTTGGCGTCGACTACTATGGTCATTTGCGCTTTTTACAAGTTATATATGTACACAGCTCGGGACAAACATAAGCTTCTATGCCCATGGCGGGATTCGAACTCACGACCAGGTGGACTCGAGAACTAGAAAGCCTACGCCCTAGCCTTCTCGCCCAGTTGCCGGATAATTTCCTTTACTTTTGATACTTTGATGATTATTTACCTATTACCCCAAACTTTTGACCAGTGTAATTTGCATTATTTGGATGTAAATTAAAAACAAATTAAAAGATCAATTGTTCATTTGCCAATTTTCATATATTCAGTAGTAAATAAAAAGGTGTCAATAAAATCTCTAAATATATTCTTCGAAAAAACACCTACCCTAAACTTTTGTCCACCAGTGTATCCCCACAGCCAAAATTCATATCGAAATTATCAGAAGACCGAAATGTCAACAACTGATAAATATTTCTTCAGGCAGCAACTAATAAAGGGCCTTACCTCATATGGAGGTAATCCATCTGACATAGACACTCTATGAACATGAAATAACAAGTAACTGTGGATAGTTAATAAAGGAAAGAAAAAAACACCTCTTTTCTGTTACTTGTTATTTCATCTATGGCATATCAGGCTCCGTCACATCGAGGTCTCAGCAGGTTCGTCAATTTAAGTCTTAGGATTGAGTTTATTAGGGCTGATCTACTTTCTGAGCAGTGACCGCATGTTCGGATACGGGTTAAATCTCGCATATTGAGCGCCTATCTCCGAAACTAATGGATGTACATGAGCATAAATTATAATGATGAACAGGCTATCTACTCCTCGTAAGCCGTCCCATTTTCGTGGATATAACTGTCATAGAAGCCAAGTTATTATGCTCACATAATAACATTATCACATTTCAAAGTAATTTTTCTCGAAACGTATGCCATCTACTATTTTATTCTTTGGAAATGATCCTCCAAGTAGCTTCCAATATTTAGTTTACACTCTATTAATGAAAATACTGATTTAACTTATGTTTGACCATCATCTCCCCTCCTGTCGAACAAGAAATTTGAGTAAAGTGTAATCAGTGCTCACGATAGTCTACATTACATTGCATACCGTAAAATCTTGAATATACGCCCGGGCGTCTATTTGTTTCAATGGTCTGGACCCCCCGGCGACTAATCGAGACTCGGCGTTTATTTGAGATCCGGCGTTAGGGCTATTCTCAATAACAGGATGTAGACATTTGGATAAAATTTCTTGACTTTTCCCGGTTGATCATGTAATTTTCCCTGATCAATTTTTCGTTCCAATTTTGCATTGTTTTGCTGATTTTGTAAATTCCCTGACTTTTCTTGGTTACAAAAAATTCCCTGACTTTACCCGGTTTTTTCATTAACATCCTGAATGGCTTTTAGTTTGAATGCTACATTGTATGATTTTCTTTTCTTGGATTCCATGTTCACCTGCACATTTAGTTAACCACTGACCATTTAGTTTAGAGTAACTTACCGATACATAAAATAAAATAAACGAAGTAACAACAAACTAACCTAAATAGAGAAGAATAACAACCTTGATAACGACGAGCTTCGTGTCTAAATGATTACCCTACCTATGGGGTAGTTTGTAATGAGACCCCGACAATCGAACAGTGAAGTGTACATTTGTTAGGATGGGACGAAAGCAGCGCTTTCACAAAGCTCATCCAACCAGAATAAACTCCAAATGAAATACACGGAGGTAGTCAAGAAGCCTAACCAACCCAAGCGGTCTTCCATGTTATACAAAAAAAGAAAATAAGATTGACGATTGTCAGAAACAAAATACAAATGAAATAAAAAACACAAGGAGAAAGAAGATTATCACATCTTCCAGTAGTCCGGGAAAGAGACGTTACTAATATCTTCAAAATTGACGTCAAGAACGTGCCTCGGTTTACGATACATCGTAGGCCAGTTCATATTCATTGAGTTCTCCAGTATCCCTTTCACAAGCTTATTGTCGTGAGTCTTCATCTTCTGTATCATAATCAAAAGGAGACCCTGTATAAACTTTCCGATATGGGCCATGTTTAAATCTATGTGGATGGATTGGTTTTTCACCGTCCTTCTGTCCAGCTGAGCAATGGTCCTCAGGGTAACATTCTGGAATGGCTGTAGTTCACTAAATCTGGTTTTACAGATAGTCGCCCACGCAGGCATGCCATAGAGGAGTATGGTCCGGATAATCGATTTGTACAGAAGTAGCTTGTTGTCAATGCTGAGGGCGCTGTTGCGACTCATGAGAGCTATGATACTGTACTTAGCCCTCTTCGCTTTGTTCAGAGCATAGGACATATGCCAGTTCCATGAGAGTCTTGAGTCAATGATAACTCCCAGGTACTTGTAGTTGTCCACCCAGTCCAGTTTCTTATTGAACAGAACAAGAGAAAATGGGGGACGCTTGAGCCTCCTATTGAGGTACAAAGCCTTGCACTTTCCGACGTTAAGGTTCAACTTCCAGCAGTTAAACCAGTCTTCGAACTGCTTCAAGGCGCACAGCAGCCGAGTGATAACGTGAGCCGGCTGGTGTGCCCATGTCATAGTGGCAGTATCATCCGCATAAAAATACAGATTACAATTATCGGGTTTCTGGAAATCATGTACAAAGTAATTAAATAGCACAGGCCCGAGGACAGAACCCTGAGGGACACCGGCCTTTACAACACGGGGTGTGGAAAGATTTTCTCCAACTTTGGCTTGATAGGATCTGCCGTCAAGAAAGGATTTCACCAACAAAATCAAACACTACATTGATTTGATCATTTTGTAGACAAGGCCCTCATGCCACACATGGTCAAAAGCTTTACTGACATCGAGAAATACCACCCCACAGTACGTAGAGAGGTTCAGGGGGGTGCTCAGGTCTTCAACGAGCCTCCATATCTGCATCGGACAAGAGTGGGCAGCACGAAAGCCAAACTGCTCTTCCCGAAAAAGGTCATTTGCTAGACAGTGGTCTTGGAATCTGACGAGAGTCGTTTTCTCCAACATCTTGGACATCGTCGGTAGCAGGCTAAGTGGTCGGTAACTCGCCGGAATCGCAGGATTTTGCCCCTGCTTGGGGATACTCAACACAATTGATTGCTTCCAAGCCACAGGGAAGTAAGAAAATTTCCAGCAGACGTTAATGATATTAGTGAGATAGTTAATAAAGTTCTTCGGGAGATTTATAAGGGCGTTATTACTCACATTGTCTCTTCCTGGAGCCGCCTTCTTTTTCAGTTTACTTATGATGGTGGCGACCTCTCCAGACTCGATGCTGTTCTTCGTTAAATGCTGTGGGGCTTCATCAAAGTTGACAATACCTTCTTCCACACGCTGACACATGATTTGACTCTCGAGCTTATCGTTGGTAGGAGTAACAAACTGCATTTCCAGGAGTAAGTTGGATTCGATGAGAAGGTTTATTCTCTGATGGATACTTACTAGCTTCTATAGCACTGTTAATACATCTGGTGAAGTCATCAACAAGTTGATCGATGTCCTCTGTACAGTAAGCAACGTCGGGATAGTAGCCATAGTCCTTAAGAATATCTTTGTAGAGCTTCCAGTCTTGATGATGTACGAGTTCCTCTCGGAAATTTATGTCAACATTGTCAAAGTTCAACGCCACAGGCTTGTGGTCAGAAGAAAGGTCATCAATCGTGAAGATATTGTACGGTATTAAGAAACCCTTCAAGAGCGAGATGTCCAAAACGTCACTACTAGGGGAGTGGTCGCAGTAGTAGGTGTCCTCCACAGGTCCAGCAGCGATGATATCATCTCTACCTTGTATGTACCTATAGAGAATCATGCCGTTGTAATTCTGCGTTCTGGAGTTCCAGCTTGGATGCTTGGCATTTAGGTCACCAGCCAGGACGACTGGAGTGTCACCACTGAAAAGTTCATCAAGCTCGCAAATGTCAAGATAATGTTTAGGTGAATTGTAGAGTGCTACGAACTTCACTTCACCACAGGAGACGTCATTGATAATGATGGAGGCTGATTCCATACCTGTATAAGACTTGGATACAAATTCTTGGTGTTGAATTCCCTTCTTAATGATGATCGCAGCGCCCCCAGACGCACATCTTGCAGCATTTGAAGCCATTCAATCCTTACGGTACACACAATAGCCAGGTAGCTTGAAGTCTTGGCTTGGTTTGAGGTGAGATTCACAGAGGAAAGCCACGTCGATTTCTTGATTTATCAGAAAGTTGTGAAACTCGATACGCTTTCGGGGAATGCCCCTAGCGTTCCATATCACGCACCGAAGTTCACCTTTGTTGATTACAGTATAACGTTGTGAGCCATACTAAAATTAGTTGGTCGTAAGGAGCCCACTCAACTGTGGGTAACTTTTGCCTAGATTAGAAAACAGATTAAAGATACGTCCTAATTGTTTATACATACCTGGTAGGTCGTTGATGTTGAGGCCTTTATCTTCCGGCGTAGACACAGCGGCAGCATAGGATTTGAACCTGGGGGTATTTTGGACATTTTGTGTAGCTTGATGTGTGCTGTCCACCACATCTGATGCACTTTGGGGGGGTCTTGTCCTTTGATCTTGGTGCAATTTCTTGACTGGTGCCCCTCAGCACATTTATTACAACGAGGATCTTCTGTGCAGCCCATGGATACGTGTCCGAAGCGCAGGCAGTTGTAACACTGTAGCGGCTTCTTTTTCCCTCGAAAGGCCTCCACTGAAACTGCCAGCGGCCCAATACGTGTTATGTTTTTCAATGACTGATTGTGTTCGGGAGTAGAACCAAAACCATTGGCATATCAATGGATCCTTTGGCTTTCCTCAATCGAATAACTTTTTCTGGGAAGTAGTTGGCTCTTTTAAGGTCTTCTTGGAAGTCATCGAGGTCATACGTAACATCCACATTACGAATTACGTATTTCAAGACCTTCTCTGACTTCAGTTGATGATGCTGAATTTTTAAAATATTATCAGATTTAATGCCAGAGACTAACCTGTTGTGTGTTTCTTCATCTTCACATTTAACCTTGACGGTTTCAGCTCTGCCCGTATGAATGGCGATCTTTTCCACTGGAACATGCTTCTCGAGCTCAGTTAAAATCGTCTTAAACGGGACGCCATGAGTCCGCACGATAATTGGCGGTACATACCTCTTCGTGATCCTATGGTCTTTATTAGCCGAGCGACCTTGTACATTCTTTGGATTCCTCATTCTAGTCGCGCTGACGACTTCTTCGTTTACTCTGGAGACGGTCTTTAGGTTATCGATCCTCGTGCCTTTTCTGAATTTTTTATTAGTGACACCAATCCAGGGACTGTCGTCCACTTCTTCACCAGTTCCGTCAGAGTGACTTATCTTACAGCCACCGTTTGTCGAACAGTCACTATTTTCTATTATATCCATAGACTCCATACTATTAGAAGAGGAAATAGTTTTTAAGACATTACTTACCTTGCTGTTATCAACTGGATTATCTTCCGTGGAGTTTCTTGCCTTCGAAGTCCCGGAGCATTTCCCAAAGGCTTCCTTAAATTCGCTTATCTTGTCAATAACATCTCTACAAGAGTCCTTATTAATTTCCTTATTGATACCTTCGAACTTCTCCTCAAAGCTTCTGTGTAGGGATTCGACTTTTTCCTCCAGCGCACAATACTTAGCGTTTATTTCATCCCGGAGGGCTTCTAATATTTCGTTGAACACTAGGTCAAAAGCAGCAAACCTAGCATCCAAGCAGGCATCCCGGTAGGCCTTTTCGCAGGACACAGTTTTACCATCCGCCACTAGCAAATGCTCTTTAGCCGACTTCAGCTTGGTTAATTTGGACGAAGCCATCATATAGAAATGTATAGAACCAGGGGGGGGGGGGGG
>JAHWFO010092368.1:443209-456607 GCA_023313115.1 Rhysida immarginata
AGAAAAAAGAACAAGTCAGGTTTGCGAGAAAATTAATTCTACGCCAGGGACCGCTCGTGAATGATTAGAATAATAATAGATGATATGAGAAAATGTCCTTAGTTAGGTTTGCGAGGAAATTATTCCCAACTCCATGGACCCAGAAAGATAATGAGCGTCTTGATGTACTGGTTTGCGGGAATATTAATTCCAACGCTAGGAACCAGCACATAAGACGTAACAGAAGGTGAATATCGCCCTGAAAAGGGCGCACCGTGAAATAAGAATATCGAAATGATATCTGAAAAGAGAGTAGAGTGATACTTTGAAGAGCTAGTCCGTTTTGACCGTCCTGATCGTCCTCGAGATGTTATGACCAACCGATGAGACCCCACGAATGATAACTTCTTTATACACAGAACAGCATGGGTGAGTCAAGCATGGGATTGGTCGAAATTAGAATGGGGTGGATGAAAAGGGCAATGAGAAGACATACACATGAAAAGACGTTTAATAATCTACAGTGAGCAAAAACGCCGGAATTTTTATCGATGTCCTGAAAAAGACCCGGCGTATAATCTGTTTTTTACACCCCACCCGGCTTTTATTTGAGACCGGCGAGTATTCAAGATTTTACGGTATGTAAGAAAAAAAATAAAGCGATTTCAATACGCACGTGCTCCAAGCCAGCACCAACAACCCTTAAATGTTCAAACAAAGTTTCATTCTGATCTTTCATCAATCGTTAATACAACCCTAGCTTCAATGAACTTCGGACACCTACAGAATTATGGAGAAGTACAACGGAACTAATTGTAAACAAATGAAAATTACTTTATTGAGTGCACAGAGCTTTTAGTACAACTGTGATATAGCATTTTAACATAAAAAACGAGAAAATTAAATAAGCGACTTTTTGTAATGTTCCGTTTTCAACACGTTGCAATGAACTTCGTACACCGTACCGTTTATTGCACATTACCACTGAGTGGCGTCACCTTTCCGACGAATGACGCTCCGAAGTTGTTGAGGCATGCTAAACACTAACTTCTGCGTTGTTTCTACTGGAATTTCGTCCCACTCTTCGGAAATACACGCCCGCAACTGCTGCAGTGTTCGAGGCTTCCGCTGTTTGACTTTTCGCTTTAAAATGCACCATACATTTTCAATGGGTGACAGATCTGGGCTGCAGGCAGGCCAGTCAAGCACCCTGAAACGCTGCTGTTGTAGCCAAGCCTTGGTGTTCCGAGCAGCATGAGGCTTCGCGTTGTCCTGCTGAGAGATGCTTGGTCTTCTATTGAACAACTTTTGGCGGGATGGACGCAGATGCTGTTGAAGAATGTTTATATAGGCAGCAGAGTTAATAGTGCCCTCGCAAAAGTGAAGCGATCCTGTCCCGCTGCACTCATGCAGCCCCACATTATCAGCGATGCAGGCTTCTGAACTTTCCTCTGGTAACAGTCGGGATGATTACTTTCGTGCTTGGTCCTTAGCACCTTGGACCGTTGTTGCCATACATCACTGCAAAGGTGGACTCGTCGGACCACAGAACACTATTCCACTAAACAAGGGTCCACTTTAGATGGGTTCTGGCCCATGCTACCCGGCGACGCTTAGCTACAGTGCTCATAAATGGCTTCCTCTTTGTAGCGTATAAGTAATAGTTGCATCTTCTGATGTAACGTCGGACTGTGCTTTCGGATATGGGTATATGAAAATATTCTCGAGCCCAAACAGTCATTTCACTCATGGGAGCATGCCTGTTTTTCACAATGTAACGTCGAAATACTCGTAGGTCCCTAACATTCAAATATCGCTGCTTGCCTGTGCAGTCCCTGGTTCAGTTTTCCAGATTTCTCTGAAACGCTTGATGATCCCATTAACAGTAGACAGAGAGTGGAACAGATAATTCATGGGCAATAGCTCGCTGGGATTTGTTATTCTGTGACTGCTGTATAATTTTTTGCCGTATACACGTTTCTACTGGCTTACCACGTCCCATGGTTCAAAACAACACGAATACTGTGCTCTGTCGCGTGGACGGTGCTTTTAAAGCCTTGTGCAAAGCATTCTGGGCGTTTCTACAGCCTTCAGGAAAGTTCTATATGCTGGCGACCCCTTGTATACGAAGTTCTTTGTAACCTGTTGACAACGCAATTTTACATAAATTTGAATAAATTATTTCACACCATTAAATCGATTCTAAATCGATGTTGATATTGTTACATATATTTATTTGACTTTGACTAATATTTATTTATTCTATTTTATTTATTCTATTTTTAATTAATTAATTAAATCCAATACGTCCATCCAGGGCCTGTATGGCCAGAGGCCGACGAGTTGGTTCCCTGGATGAACCTGGATTTACGACTGCTATATGATGGTCGCAGCAGCCGGGGGGGGGGGGTGAAGATTGGCTATCACGGATGGTCGCCCATCTAGTGACGAGCCGTGCCTGATGTAGCTTAACTTCGTAGAAGTTGTTCAGTGAAAGCCCACCAGGCCACGGCCTCCCCTGTATTGTCATTAGCCTGGAATCCTCTGTATGCACTTTTCACTGTGTTTTAGTAAAACTACTTGGTGTCCTAAGTTTATTGACGCTAGGTTTGTACGAAATGATTGAATTGTCAATTAGCATTTCGTAATAACGATTTAACACCGTGAAATAACTTTCCACTGAGCAGATTTCTACTTTCTCAAGATGTCCAAGATTGGCAAAGACAGTTTTGGAAAATCTTTCATACGTTTCGAGAAACTCGAGTTACAGAGAGGCAGATAAAATAAACCTCAACCCTCGGTACTTAATAATGAAGATAACATCTCCTTTCATTCTACAAACCTAACCTCGAAACATGTTTTGGTTCCACCTTGATATTTACTAGTAATTGAATTAATTTTAAAAAAATAGTATTTTCTCAGTGATTTATAATAAAATAAGTTAAGCACGAGGACTAAATTATATGAGAAATTTTCAATAGAAACACATTTAGAGGTTGGGATGCAATTTCTATTCGAACAATTCTTGGCAGAATCATTGCGTAACGGCAAATTTTACGTCAGCGACGGAATTCATTCGCCCTCTTTATTTGGGCGTATCTGAAAAGTAACCGCGCGGCGACCAGGAGATTACCAGGTCACTTGGTATGGTCGTGTGCGGTCGAGCGCGGTCTTGGGGACTTTTGAGACGATTCCGAGATTTTCAATGACGACATTCATCTTACGAAAGGTCATGATGAGGACCTCGCAATTAAAAATTCGTTTGTATTGTCTCAAACATTGAAGAAGAGAAAATAAAGGGCAAAGGTCTTGCTGTTTGCATGATTGCTATTCAATAAATTTCTTTAAAAAAAAATTATAAATAAAAGCAAATTAAAATAAAAAAATAAAAAAACAAAAAACCAAAAAACAACCTAAAAGGTATTTACTTCATTTCATTAAATGACAAGTTATTTATAAAAATTTATGAAAAAAATTATAATATACAAAATTAATACGATTAAATTTATGAAAGTAAATTATTGTAACAATTATTAAATTTAGATAAATATTTATATAAAAATTCATATGATTTTATAAATATATCAAAACTATATTAAAGTAAAACCTAACAAAACTCCGAAAAAATATATATACAAAAAAATTATAATATCGAAAATATATACGATTTTTCGAAAACTTTCGAAAGCTATTACAGAGGTTGAGTCAAAAGTAGTGGCCGATCATCGCGCAAAATTTGAAATGGGCACCAGACAGGAACCACTCATTGCTAATCTTCAAAGTAGAGTCCATCATGCTCGATGGTCTTCATCCAGTTGGTGGATGCCTTTGCAAAACAACTCCTCCGGTTTCTAGGCGAAAAAGTCACGCAGGGCGTCTTCAACCTCACTGACATTGGCGAAGCCGTCCACGTAGAAAGTGCGCCATGGACCGGAAGAGATGGTAGTCGGAAGGTGCCAGGTCGGGTCTGTATGCTGGATGTGGCAGAAGCTCGATTTCTTCCAGCAACTGACGACACACCTTCACCCGTTATTGTGCTTGCGCGGGCGTCAGCTCGTGGAGCACAAATCGGCAGCTCCTGTTGACCTTTCCCATGGCATGCAGATGTCGAACCACACTCGATTGTGATGTCCCGATGTCCGCCGCTAGTCCACGGGTGGTGCTGCCTGAGTTGGCTACCACTTGTTGCCGTAGGGCTGCGCCATCCACTTCTTTGGGTTTTCCGCTCTTTGGCGCATCTTCCAGGCCCATGTCTCCAGAAGAATAGCGGGAGGACCATCGTCGTGCTGTCCGTTCATTGGTCACACCCTGATCTTCGACCCTGCTCGCGCAGTGGTCCCCTTTTTCCAATAGTGACGAAGGAGCCCGCGTATCACCAATTTTTCTGCCATATTTTTACACAGGCTGAAGCAGGTGGCACAACGTCTATGGCATTCAAATTCGTACTGAGGTTTCTTCCCACTCTTTTCTCTTAACAAAGTACGATATACCCTTGTGGTAAAAGGTCTTCGCCCAAAATTCGTCAAACTCTAACCCCCCCTCCCGAGTCGGCCACTACTTTTGACTCAACCTCTGTAACATGAGAATTAAATTTTCAATTTATCCAATATTTGTAATATTGCAGATCATTCATGCATCGTTTTGTTCGTTGGTGTTTGGGATGGTGTGAGTCAATTACATTTGTTTAAAATTAATTTCTTGTATCGGAATTATAGTGGCTAAAATGAACGTCGAGTGTCGCCGATAGCGAATGAAATCGAAACCATCGAAAGGCCAATGGATATGATACTAAAATATTACTATATATATATATACAAAATAAACTTAACAAATAATATAAGATGTATTTACTGAATAATAAATATCGATAAGTTTTCCTGTATTCACAAATCAAAATCGAAAACGACGATTTTTTGCCACTCTAAATCGCTCTGCCATTTTGATTTTTTAACGATCACGGGGGACCACGGAATGACCCAGCTCCAGACCCAGCTCCGTGAGGGCCCTTGGTCGAGAGGAGATGTTTTTGAGACGCCTTCATTTCGACAATGCACGCCTCTCGGAGAGTTTTGAGACGGGTTGGGCACGAGTGGTCGCGAATGGTCGCCACGCGCGTACTTTACAGATAGGGCCCAAGCAATTTCCAATAGTCTCAGATTTTCCCCTGATGCTTCAGAATGAGCATGTTCTAGACGGACCAAATCTTTCCTGCATTCCCTTCATTGTCAAAATTTATTGCTCCATTCAATCACTGCCGTTTGAGATTAACTATGGTCGCCGTATACCATTGGTTGACGGCCTTCAGCGGCCAAAAATTGATTATCAGCATGCAAATCATCTTTGGACGGATTTTCTATCATGAACGCCATGTTCCATTTTAATCACAACTCTTAGTAGGAAGCAAACAGTTAAAATGTGGGACAGAGGGTCACCAGTATCTAAACGATGCATACCAATAGGTGGTCAAGAACACGGTATGGGTAGCATACAACATGTGATTTAAATCTCATCACGATAAGTGCACGGATCCTGGTAAGGGTGACCCAAAAGTCTCGACTCTTACAAGCATAGTCTTACAGATGATGGATATCATCCTGGGATACACTGCTCCAAGCGTCCAGAACCTCTTGACGCAATTGTGCAAGTGCTACGACTTGTGTGCTGCATGTACCGTCGATGTACCGTCCTATCATGTCCCAAACATTCTCAGTTGGGCTCGAGTCTGGAGATCGCTCTGGCCAGGGAAGTCGAGCCACATGTTGGAAAGCTTGTAAAGTAGAACGGGCAGTGTGTGGACGCGCGTTATCCTGCTGGGACAGGACATTGACTTTCTATTGCAAGAAAGGCAGAAGAACGCGTTCAACAATTTTCCGCACGTATCTTGCACTGTTTAATATTCCATTCACAAACACAAGGTTGAGCGGAAGTTGTAATTGATGACAACCCTTACACTTACGCCAGCTGTTGGACCTGCGTGTCGTAGATAAATGAACTGTGGAAGAGTGCTTTCCTGGTCTTCGTCGCACACGTTCACGCCCATCACTGGTGTTCAGGCAGAACCTGCTCTTGTCATTGAAGACCACAGATCTCCATTCAGCTCTTTCGCAACATCACTGCAATATACAGAAGTGGTAGTCTGGCTAGAGGGGCACGTGACTGTAGTCTTACTGCAAGTAAACGGTTGCAAATGGTTCGTCTTAATACCGTTGGTGTTATTCTGGCACTTATCCTTTGCTAAGGATGCTGTGCGGATGTTCAGTCCCTCTTTTACAATCCAACGATCTTGCTGTGGATTAGTAATACGTAGGCGTCCAGAACCAGGTCTACCTTTTGTAGATCACTGCTTCCAACAGTGAGCCACCACAAAAAACATTGCGTCCAATGTGGGCGTCAATTTGCCGATAAGATCATCCAGCCTGTCTAAGTCCCATATCCTACGTCTGTCAAACTCTGTCAGTTTCTGTACAGGAATAGGCTGCCTGTGTGGGGCATGACAGGTGTTGAGACTCCTTTTGTTTGTTACAATGCATATGCCGGATTGTTGATTTTATATAAATTGGGGATGAACCATTCTTCAAATGGAGGAATATTTGGGACATTCTGTGCCAGGATCTTGTGCCAATATCGTGTTTAAATTTAAATCATATGTTGTATCTATGCCCTTGTACAATTTCATTAAAAATTGACCCAATCCTTTCGTGTATGAACAATTTAGTTCTGTTGTCTATGCGATATCCATGCGGTTGCCAGTCCAAACGTTTCTATCGAACACTTCTCTTATCTCAATTATCGCCCATTTCATAAAAAGTTAATTTCATAAGTGACAGTTTTATCATATCTCAAGAAATAATACAATTTAGTAGTTGGTACTTTATATCCTTACCAGCTGCTCTGATTTCCATTAAAGTTTCCCCTGCAAAATAATAAAAAAGAATAAAAGAATAATTTTTTAAACGCGAAAAAATAGAGTAGACATAATTTGATACTAATTTTTGAGAACATTAGTGAAGCTTTAAATAATAGGGTAAATTTGGAAAATACAGTTTTAAATTTATTAATTTGATAAAATATAATAATTGAAGAACCATATTGCGTTTTTAAATAAATAAATTACAGTATAAGGTAAATGCAGAGGGCTGTTAGGAATCAGGCCATTGCAACACAACAGGCCATTG
Source organism: Rhysida immarginata (assembly GCA_023313115.1). Classification (NCBI taxonomy): domain Eukaryota; kingdom Metazoa; phylum Arthropoda; class Chilopoda; order Scolopendromorpha; family Scolopendridae; genus Rhysida; species Rhysida immarginata. Next base: position 450,364 of record JAHWFO010092368.1, read on the forward strand.
CACAGAAGGTAGGAACATCTTTGTACACGTTAAGCACAAATATCAGCCGTGATTTATAACTGGAGAAGCGACACAAGAGCAGCGTTTCTAAGGTATTGCCGCGTCATGTACAAGAGCGACGGATCAATTGCCGTAAACTGTATGAACGATACCTGGAGGATGTAAAGTGGAAATACGTAGTCACATTAGATGAGGCGTATGTCTATTTAAGCGACTGCAACATAGAGGTGAGCCATTTTTTACCACCCAAGAAGTTCTGAGGACTTCAGAAAATGGTACGTTTCAAAAGGTTTCACGATCTTGGCGAGGTGCAAGTTAATTTTACCCTGAGTTCAGTCAAAGGCCAATGTGCTATCAGAATAACGTTCTAACCCCGATATTTACCCGTGACATCTCCAGTTTGTATGGTACAGAGGTAAAGCAGATAAAGCTGCTATAAGGCAAGGCGTCGAGTCACAAACCCGCGTCAACTCCCCTGTTTCTGGAACGCATGCAAGAAGATAACTGGAATCCGCTCCAATCCATTTCAGCGAAATACCTGTCAAGTCGCCGGACGCATCGCCTATGGATTTTTGTGGCCTTAGGATACTTAAACGGGCCCTCGGAAAGAGACAACCTCGAACAGTGGAGGAACTTTGGAAAGCATGTCAACAAGAGTGATTACGAATTGTTCTTGGGGTTCTGGGTTCCAGACTACTGCCGTGGAAATACGATGCATGGCTACCAGACTAAACACACTCTATGGAGGCGAAAGGAATTTTCTGCCCCTTTGTAACTTGTTACCATAGATCCTGACAACCCTCTGTATTAAAGTGAATGAAAATGTTTTGAATAACATGTCATTAGGAAGTTTATATTACTAGTACTATAATTTATAAGTATTTTCTTTATATTTTAAAGTTTTAATATACCCGTTTCTGCATGAACATGTTATATCTCTAATACAATTGAAAATTACGATGGACGCAAGTTATTTTTCGGGTATAGACAAGAGTTTTTAACAGACTGTCGGGATAGCATAATTGTTCTGTGTATGTGGCACATTTTTAGGTTTTGGTTATAACGATTAATGGATCCAAATTAAACTATGTACGGCAAACATATTTTACAACACTAGCTCCACAAAATTCATTATCAAAACGACAGAACCTGGAAGGAAAAGTTCTCTAGGTTTTCGGAAGGTAAAATGCGATATTGCAAATTCTGTTCCAGTGATATACGGTCCAGAACCGGAGTTCTTCACACAGAGTCAATCATTTATTGAAATTGGTCATTATTTTAGAGGAAATAAGTAAAATATTTAGACTAAAAATAATAATGAAATACTTTACGAACATTGAAAGGCCAGGTGAACTACACAATTGAACTGGAAATTAAAATGAAATGGCGAAGCTCTGAAAAAAAAACTTGACAAACTCATGAATTGTTTCTATGGCCGAGTGTTGCATCCCAGATTAGGATGCGAAGTATGTTGCGTTTCTGAATGGAAACGCCTTACACTGGAAAGAAAAGCGTTCACAGCCGATGGCCCGTATAATACTACTCCTTTCGGAAAAACAATAAGGTTCGCTTCCAATGGCTAATAACGTCACCATATTAATGAAAAAAACATTGGTCAGTCCGACTAATTTTAATTCATATTGAAACTTATAGAATGTAGAATCAAAAGCACGAAAAGACAGAATCCTCGTAATTAGTTTTAATTTACAGGAAGTTGGGGGATCAATCATGGCGTGAGGGAGCTTAACAAAAATTGAAAAAAATTTTGATAAACTTTAAAACCGCTGATCTCTACAAAACCAACATTGAACGCCAAAACATTTCTGAATTTTATTACTGTCTGGCGTCTTTTCTACTTAGTCCAGGACATTGATATATTTCAGCAGGATAATGCTCTATGCCATAAAGCTCGAGTAGTCTCCGATGATTCAAAAGACATCTGTTTTGTTCTTCTTCCATGGCCATTATAATCTCCAGACCTGAGTCAATTGACCAATGGCTCTTGAAATCACAACCCTTCCATTCTGTTGGGATTGCTTTCTGCCATCAACAAAAAAAAAGGGGTAAATAACTGAAGACCGTTTTCAAAAAGGTGTGGTGTCCAAGCCCCGACGAATTTGTGCCCTAATACCAAAAGATTGGGACCTAAACGATACTCAACTGTATATCTAATAAATAAATACAGTCGAATCTCAGTTTAACAGGCGCCGAGATAAACATTCGTTAACTTGAAATTTCGTTAAAGCGAAGCTTCCATAAAAAGTTTCCAAATAAGGAAGAAGTTATCTTTAAATCATCTTTATAACCGCACAAAAAAGAAGGCATTTTGTTAATACGCGTACATTTCTAAGCAATTCCTGTTCAAATATTATCCTGAAATGTTAGACAGTTACCCAGGCAATTGCAATAACCACAGAAACTGAAGTTAATTTTATATTGAAATAGAAGGATGCAGCCAAGACCGAAAAAAAAATTCGTTAATCTGAAATTTCGACTGCAGTTTGATCAATTTTTTCAAGAAAATTATTTATTTTTTCATATATTTCGTAATGAGTAACTTACGTTAGTAGTATTCAATTTGTTAAGCTCCTCTCTCGTCTTAGCTCAATTAGATATATGATACCTATGTTGTAGCTATGTATGAAACATATAATGATTTTAAAGGTTTCGTTAACTGTTAATTAATGTTACCTATGCTTTTCTGTAAAACATAATCCAAATATAAGCCAAACTCCCCATGAAAAGCAAAGACATCAAACTTTAAGATATATACAGGGTGATTCTAAAGAAGTGTGTATAACTCTAAGCAGTGACAGAGGTGACCAGAATGAACATTTTCTTTTAATACAATGTGGGGTCGCAAGTATAGGGGTCGTACAAATGAAAACGAATATTATTTATTTTATCCAAAATGTATACATTGAATTTAAAAATACTCTCCAAATGCGTTAAGGCATTTATCCCACTGTGTAACAAGGCGTGTAATTCCTTTAAGGAAGAAGTCTTTCGGTTGCGTGTGAAACCATTCCAAAACCTCTTCCTTCACTTCATCGTCCGACCGAAACCTGCGGCCTTTCAGATGTTTCTCGAGATCCCCAAACAAGTGAAAGTCACATGGGGATAAGTCAGGGCTGTAAGGTGAATGCTGCATTGCTTCCCAGTTGAACTTTTTGATGAAGTCTACCGTTGCTTTCGAAGTATGAGGACGCACGTTGTCGTGGAGAAGAAGCACTCCTTCTGTAAGAAGTCCATGACGCATGAATTTGATGGCCACGCGCAGTGCCTTCAATGTTTTCTCAATCGTGCTGAGTTAATTGTGGTGCCTTTTTCAAGAAAGTCCAGAAAAATTCGGTCTTTGCGATCAAAAAACATGGTCAACATTACCTTCCCCGTGCTATTTGCGATTGCTTTTGATTTTTTCGGGGGTGCTGACAGATAATGCTTCCACTGACGACTTTGACGTTTTCTTTCGGGCGGGAAATGAAAGCACCAAGTTTTATCCCCTCTAACAATTCTATCGAGAAAACTCTCTCCTTCCTGTTCATAGCGAGTCAAATGGTGCAGGGACATGGCCATTCGAACTTCAAGTTGTTCTGATGTCAAAAGATGCGGGGCCCATTGTGCACAGATTTTTCTGTAGTGCAGATGGTTCCTGATAATGGAGTGAACAGTTACACGACTAAGGCCAGTTTTAGCAACCACGACATCGATTGTCACTCTTTTGTTTCCCTTTAAGACAGATCAATTTGGCTTTGGAATCATCTGTGATGGCGCGGTTTTCTTGTCCAGGTCGTTGATCATCTTGCAATGATGACCGTCCCTCCGAAAACCTCTTGCTCCATGCCCAAACACGAGTGAAGGTTAGGCCGTCATTTCCGTACACTTTCTGTATACGACGATGAATTTCAGAAACTGAAACTCATTCACATGTCAATAAACGAATTACTGCTCTCTGTTCCTGTTTCGTTGACTCTATTTTGTTGTTTGGACGAAGCGATCACTTGCAGAAATTCGAAGCACAAACTATCGTTCTTTTTCACGTGATGCAAAACTTGCAATCTATCGTTCAGTTTGCACTTGGGGTTTCGCAATTGTTGGAAACAAAAACTTACGATCCTGCACGTCGTCTTTTTTTTTCCACACAAATTTTCGTTTTCATTTGTACGTCCCTTATACATTGGTCAGGTGCTATCACGTTGTATGTTTATTGCTTAAATTACCACGTTCCAGCGGATGATTCCACTCTTTATTGCACGTGCATTGCTACAGTTACTGCACTGAGATCGCTGCTGATCACCTGCGGAAAATGGGAACATTACAGTTGAACAGAACTTGCAGACATGCATATGACTTACGGAGAAGCACGTTTTAGAGATAATGTTGCGCAAAGACTCTATCGAAAGCGCTTTCCAAATCGCAGGATTCCAGGAAGAGGTATGTTTGCCCGCCGTCATCAGCATATCCGAGACACAGGGACTGTGGACGTTCGTAGGCCTACATCAGACCGATCTCCATATGTTCGTACAGACGACTTGGAGTAAGATGTGTTGCAGCGTTTTGAAGCCAAACCTATCTACGAGCACTCGAGCAGTTGCCGCTGCTACTGGGATTAGCCAAACGACTGTGTAAGACTGTTGCCCCTTTCCGGTGTAAAAAGGTGCAAGCTTTGTGTCCTACAGATTTTCCTGCTCGTGTTGCCTTTGCCACATGGTTCCCGCAGCAGTATGCTCGTGATCCTGACTGGTTCAAACACGTACTGTTCACTGATGTAGCTCCCTTCACCCGTGAGGGTGTGTACAACACCGACAACAATCATGTCTGGGCAGACAGTAATCCTCATGGAACACAAATTCGCGGGTATCAGCATCGCTTCAATGTGAACGTGAGGGCTGGTGTCATTGAAAATCATCTACTGGGCCCGTACATCATGCATAACTTCTTGACAGGCGAGAATTACAACCGGTTTCTGCAGGAAACTCTCCCCGAGCTCTTCGATAACATCCCTCTGGATATTCGACAAAACATGTGGTACATGCATGATGGATCTCCGGTATATTTCGCTCGGACAGTGTGCAACACTCTAAATACCGCCTTCCCAGGAAGTTGGATTGAGCGAGGTGGGCCTGTTGTCTGGCCAGCTCGCTCACCTGATCTCAACCCACGTGATTTCTTTGTATGGGTCCATCTTCAGAGCATAGTGTATGAAACACCTGTGGACACAGCGGATGATCTTGTAGCACGAATTGCTGTTGCTGCTGGTGCCATTCAGGATATTCTACAATATTGTAGATATGTTTCACCGGGCGCGAGATTCCTTACGTCGGCGGTGTCAGTTATGTCCCACCACTGGTGACCGTCATTTCGAACATTTGCTTTGAACGGGCGTCGTTATTGTACGTATTGTTTACAGCTTTAGTTGTCCCTTTTGGTTGGCGTCTAAACCAGAGGACACACTTGATGTACACGAAACCGTATTACTGTCATTAACATAAAGTGTCTTGCACGTAAAACGTGATAGCTCCTGAACAATATACTTGCAACCCCACATTGTATTAAAAGAAAATGTTCATTCTGGTCACCTTTATCATTGCTTACAGTTAAATACGCTTTTTCGGAATCACCCTGTATAAACGTAAATAAAAGAGTATACTTACTTAAGCATAAGGGTGATATCCCTGACCATTTGCCTCTAATGCAAGAGCGAATTATATCCCCGTTTATTAATTGAAAGCCTTTCTTCGCTTTATATTCAGCATATCTACTTTTGCCTTTAGTTGTCAATTCTACCTCGCAATTTGGTTGCCAGTCAGGCTCACCACAATCGTATTCTGAAAGAGAATGTCATTCAAAGTTAATAATGAATTCATTTTATTTATTAAAAATTTTCATTAAAGATTTTTCTCGCATGCCGGAATTGTCGTAGGCTTCCACTTCACATATGCGTAGTTTTCCTCTGATACGAAGATCTTGGAATCGAATAACACTCCCATTCAGTTGTTGGTTTCTACAGGTAATTTTTTCTTCATAGACCGTTCTGCCTAATATTTAGAACATAACAGTATGCGCAATAAGAAATCATCATTATTATTTTAACCATTTTATCGAATTATCTAAAAAAAGTTTCTACTTAACGGATACTTACCAACATTACTATAAATTTTGCATCTAGAAGAGCGTTTGGAAAAGTTGGATTCCATAATATCAATTGATATATTGACGGCTGCATTAGGATATGCTGTAAAAA
>JAHWFO010092368.1:461607-507739 GCA_023313115.1 Rhysida immarginata
TCTACGAAGTGATCATGGGGAAGTACATTGAGCGAAATGACAAGTGCTGAAATAAACTTGGAAACTATGTGGAAAAATAGTTAAAGGTACATAGAATCTGGTAAAGAAAAAATTTTGAATATATATGTAGTAGTTTTGTTTTTATTACCGAACGGAACTTACTTTCTGGACGAGCCTCGTATTTTTAATTTTTACTCTATTTTCCTTGCGTACAATACTTTTTGAGTAACCCAGGTAAATGAGATCATTAAGCACCGAAAGGTGCTTTATACTATCAGCGTGGGGAAACGTGTCTGCCTGTCTGTCTGTCTGTTTCTCTGTCCGTCTGTAACTCTAATTCCTCCGAGGCTAAAAAAGATTTTCAAAATCGTTTTCGTCAGTCGATAAATATGGTTTATGGCACGAACCAATCAGAATTATTATATAAATCGGTTCATTGGCACTTGCACAAATGGTACGTCTATTTTCCCAAATAGTAATTTTCAATGGGAAGATATATTAAGTAATATATCAAACAAAACGTAATGACGAGATAAGGTGCGTCACTTAAGTATAGGACCGCCCATATTTTCCCTTGTCTGCAAGAAACAAAATAAAATAATTAAAACATTGTCACTGTATCAGATTCTCACAGCTATTATTTATTGTTTCCAAAGAAAATAATGAAAAACAAACAACAAGAATGAGAATTTATAAAAATAGAAATTAAGCTGTCCTATAAGTATAGGACCAGCATCACTTAATGCCCAATAAATCATCCCTTTTTTCATTATTTTTAAAAATTCGGTTTGGCATAGTTATGACCAGGTTTTGCAGATAATCTGAATTAATTTCTTCCCAGGCATTCAACACACCATACTTTAATTCTTCTACATTGCGGTACTGTTTACCACCTGCGTAAACAGATTTGGCTAAAGCGCCCCATACATTTTCCACTGGATTGATATCTGGAGATAGGGCAGGCCAGTCCATAATTTGCACCCAATTTGCTAAAAACCACTCATACGTGCTGTTTGCACGGTGAACTAGGGCATTATCTTGCTGGAAAATCCATCTGGCCCCTCCAATCTTCTCCCCAAACGGTAAAAGATGAATATCAAGCAGATCTTGATAATCTGAAGTCTTCATTCTTCCACTAACCATAGCTAAATTGGTTCTACCATTTCATCCGAAGCCAATCCAGACCATAAGTAATCCTTTTCCCTGTTGCCACATGAAATACATTTCTTCTGACCTCCTGATGTCATGCCAGTAATATTGCCAGCCGTCTGGCCCATCTAAATTAAATTTTTCTCCCCTCTCTTCCAATCTTCTGTCCAGAACATCACTGACTGGGCAAAGGCCAACCGTTTCTACTTGTTGTGCAGTTGGAGTGTAGGATGCTGTTTTCTTTTCGTGTACACAAGAGATGATGCCTGCTTCACAATCCGTTGCACAGTTTATTTTGATACTGCAGCATCTTCAGAATTGACCTTTATCATAAACTCTCTTCTCACACACTTTCTTAGCCTTCGTAGCCTTGACTACCCACTTGACCACATAAAAAATGGCGTCCCTTGGTCGTGTTGTAAGCATTTGTGATTTGTGTAAAATACATTTTTTTTTTACATTTTCCATAGGTTTTTACTACTTTATAGATTTTTATTATTATCTTTATTAATTTAACATACATTATTAACCTGAAATTTGCAAAATATAATGATTTAAATGTTTACTGATAACCTTTCATAATTTTAATTTCACAGTCATTTCCAAATTACCTATAAAATTATTTTCTAATGATGTTTATTTCTTTTTCCTCACTCTCACAATTGGGAATATAACAATATTTAACCATAGCAATATAAATTTTCAATGATATGGTATGGCAAGTAAGATATCAAACACATAGAATGATGTGCCATAAATGAATATAACGTAAATTAAGGATAGTCGAAATTGGTTTCAAGGAATCTGGTTTATTCGAACCCTTATTGTTCATTGGAACTTTCAATGATAAGATATGGCATGTAATATATCAAACATTTGAAATGATGTGTCATGAATGTATATAACGTAAAATTAATTATAGTGGAAATTGGTTCCAAAGAACCTGGCTTAGCGGAACCATTATAGTTCATTGGAGCTTTCAATGCTAAAATATGGCATGTAATTTATTAAACAACTTGGGGGGGGGTTCTAATAATTTTGGCTTCGACTACAAAGGTCATTTTGCACCTTTTACACAAGTTATAACAGTACGCAGCCCGGGACAAACACAAACATCCATGCCCACGGCGGGATTCGTACCCGCAGCCAGGCGGACTCGAGAACTAGAAAGCCTACGCCCTAGCCCTCTCGGCCACCTGGCCGGCCAAACAACTTGGAATAAGAGTTGGAATAACAACTCCGAAGCTTTCACAATTTCTTTGAGGTACTTTTCAGCGCAGAAGCCAATATCCAACTTCCTTACATCTACTAATATTTCCTTTTTATTTAAGTCTATCATGACAAGCTTTGCAGGAGTGTCTGAAGCCATCATCATATCCGGTTTTACACATCGGAGATCATGAAGACTGGAGTATAAAAATGGAGCAAGTGGTTCTGGACTCTGAAATTTTCTAAGAAAGGGTTCACAATGGGAGGCAACTGTTTTAAAAAATCCTAATTTACACTTCATAAACACAACTTGGGTTGCTGTAGTAACATTTTTACATGGGTAGTACTTAAAACAAACTCTTTAAGATTGTCAAATATTTTCAAAGCTCTTTCTAGGCAAGCTACATTCTCAACCCATCTGACTATTGAATGAGCTATTAGAATACTGGGTGACAAATTTTTGGTTGTTCACATCAAAATACCTAACAAACAAATCCATCTGACCTTTTTGTGCAACCTTGTTCAGGGATTCATCAAAACAGATTACATAATCGCCACATATCCGTAATCTTTGTGAAAGTAATTCGTGGAAATTCGGAGCCAAACCATGATTGATCATATAGGAACATTTAGTTTCACCTAACTGAAACTGTGAGGCTATAGGACTGTCTGGAAACATCAGTTTGAACGTGTCTGCTATAGTTGAAGATGATGACAGTGACATTTTGTTTGCCACAACTCTTAATGCCCACACAATCTCTGCACGAGTGACATCATCCTTGCAAGTAAATGAATTAATTCTTTTGGGCGATCCGGCGAGATTCTTTTCAGTTTCTTTATCGTTCCTTTTTCTGGTATCTTGAGAGGCTGAAGTATGGTCTGCTGCTTTAATGACCGTTTTCAGGAATGGATGAGAACATTTAACTTTCATGAATTTTTGGTGCGAAGGTCCTTTAGCATGTGATGTAACAGCCTGTCGAGCCATGTTACTCAATGCAAATGTTTTGTGACACACTTTACAGAACGCTTTTTTTTGTCATCAGGAACACTGTTCAGCCAGCCTTCAAATTCAGGATGCAGTTTGGGATCAAGCCACTGATCATTAAAGAATGTTTTCTTAGTTGCCATGTCCTGTTAGTAGACAAATGCCTTATTTTAAATTATTTGTATTTGCTATACTCTAATACACGGTGATTTCCTTCTTCTGCTCAAACAAAGTGTGAAGAGTGTTTAGATACACTTTTCAAGGAACCCCAAAGGAAGAAATCGACATGTATTAGATCCGGCGAACGTGCAGGCTAAATGCCAAGCGGAATGATTCGATCACCAAAGACATCCTGCTTAGAGTGCATTGACGCGCGCGCTGTATGCCTGGCACCAGGCACCTGGATATCTTTCTCATCGAGTTTGGCCACAAACGGTTCTGTATGCGGTAGCCATGTGCATTAATTGTGATAAAGAAAAAGATGGGACCGATGATACGTCTGCGATTCAGGCACACAAGACCTTTATTTTGTGGTCATGCAGAAGCTGCTCTTGAAACTCATGTGAATTGTCAGCGTTCCAGAGGCACGTGTTTAGCTGTTAACGTAACCGGAGAGATGAACCAAGCATCGTCCGTAAAGAATATTATGTCGAGGACGTCCGCTGTGTTTTCTGCAATGAAGATCTCTAGGCACTCCGCATATGCAATTCGCTACTGGTTATCTCGCTCTTGTAATTGCTGCACCGCTGACATTTTGTACGGAAACATTTTCAACGTCTTTTCACGCTGCGTTGTGCTGTACTGTAGGACATGTTTGCTTGTTGTGAGAGTCGGCGCAAAGGTTACTGCACACATCAAACACTTTCTCTTCCTGTGTGGCGGGGCGACCCATTCGTCGTGCATCCAGCACAGTTCCACTTGCACAGAACTTGTCGATTAAGCTCCGTACTCCAACAGAAGGTCTCTTGGAACAGCTCCTGAATCTCCTCTGCGTATTTGCCAGCGTTTCGGAAGACATTCTCAGTAGGAAAACACGAGATTCCGTTGTCAGCACCATTTTGCTACAACCGCCTCTGTACACGTTTTCATGCACTATTGCACAATAACTTTTGAATTACCCTGTGATCCTGATAAGAATGTAGTGAAAGCTAAAAGGGATTCCCGAGGATACCACTATTAATATCAAAAGAATAATCAAAAAGAAAATTGGCACCCGAACGTTCGTCAGAATTCCGAACGCACTCTTATTAGGCCTTCTCATTTTGCAAGATAACACGATTCCGCATTATGCTCCTGTATTAAGACACTCTAGGAAGAAAGTTCTTGGATGGAAAGTAGATATGGACAGTTTGACAGTCGGTGTTTGTTTTTTCTCTATGTTGAAAAAAAAACTTTTGAAATGATTCTCGTAAGTTTGAAATCGCTATGATCATGTGCTTAACATAATAGACCAATGCAAAAAATAAAAAAGAACAAAAGGTAAAATAAATTCAATAGCTCCGTTTAAGAAAAATTCTATATTGTCTGATAGAAAATTTAGTTATATGAAATTCAATATTGAAATTAGATTGTTAAGGAACCTACCACAAAGAGGTAGAAAATTCGACCATACTCCTTGACTGTTGCAGTTAGCTGTTTTTGGGCCAATGTGTTCATAACCATCTTTACATAAAAAGTTTACTGTAGTACCTGAAGGATAAACGTCATTTCTTGGCTGAATGTAACCTCCTGCTGGAGTTCCAGGAAATCCACACATCACTGTAGAAGAATAGAATTATAAATTCATAACTGAAAACTTCAAAATTCTTATTTCATTAATATATCAAAAACTTTCAATACTTAAAATTAGACCAATATAAAGGGTAGAGGTGGTCATGAATTACAGGGTGAAATTTACAAGTTAATCGAAAAACTTATAAAACTTCAATTGAGAGGTTTGGAATTCGAATAATGGTCGATATGTTACGAGAAGTTGAATAATTCTCCTAAAATTAGCACATGAAATTTAGCATTCTCTTTTACGAGGTGCGTTCAAGTTCTTAGGTCTCCAAATCTTTTTCTGACAAAATACTTAACCCAGAAAGTTGTAACTACAGGGTGAGTCAAAAGTCGCAGTTCACCCTTTCTTTTCGAAAACCTTGCAGGATTTGGGAAATCTGAATATTCCAGTAAGGTATGGGTGAGGTGGCCTATCTTTTACGGTATGCACAGAACATAACCGCTATTGTCAGCGGAAAAAGTGTCGTTTCGATCACAAGAAGATCGAAACGATAAAAATAAAAATAAACTTTTTATTAAAAAAAATAGAATGACAAGAGAGACGGAGAAGCCGACCCCTCGAAGAATGGAGAGGAGCGGGCGAATCCAAAAAGGAAGGAAAAGAGAAAAGAGGGAAGGAAGGGGGAGAGCGAGAAGAAAAGAGACAGAGGGTGACTGGCTTCGAACGAGGAATGTTCGAGTGGTACGAAGGAGATTCAAGGGAAAGAATGTGAAGCGGTGGAAACAAGTAGAGTCGGAAGAGAGTAGGAAACGGTCCGACGGAAGAGGAGTGAGATACCGGGGCTGGAGATACCGCGACGGGAGACGCTGGCGTCGACGACGACGAAAGACCGAGAGAATTGTCACGGAGGAACAAGCTCGGGCCGACGTAGTCAAGTCAAGTACGAGTGCCGTCAACGGGGGACCGACGGAGACGAACAGAAAGGACGTTCGCATCGACGGAGATTCACTCCAGGCAGCGTCGAAGGAGATGTTGCAACTCGACTCTCTGAATTTTGTAGTGTTGGGGGCAGGGAGTGTTTTGTAGTGTCTCTGGTCAATTCCTCTCACCGGAGACTCGGTGATTTGTGGATCAGAAGGGTGAATTCGATACCCTGTCCCTGGGACAGTGACGGGGGTAGGAGTCGTGGAGCGTCGCCCGGCTGTGGGTGGCCGCCTGGCCCGTGTGGGTGACCGGAGGGGGGTGTCCCGTGCCCTACCCAGATGTATTCTCAGGCGCTGAGATGTGATGTTGGCTTTGGAGAGATGACCACCAACCTTCGAGAGAGAGAGAGTCGGGGAGCATCCCGCTCCGCACCAACGTACCCCTATAAGTTTAGCTGTAAATAAATGTGTTATATTCCCGTTAATTGGAGTCTCAGTCTATCTATGCTACGATCCCACACACACACGGGTGACTAGCATTGACGAACTCGTAGCGAGCTTGGGCGAGAGGTGATCGCAGTCTCCCGGCTCGTTACAGGAGGCTTTTAGCGCGCAGGCGGCTTCGCGAGTGCTGGCGCCAGACTCCGCGTTTTGCTCAGCCTGCGTTGAGGCCCGTTCCCGAAAATATTCACGTGAGTGACTGATTTTAAATGGCTAAATAATTGGTGCGCGTATTTTGTGCTAAGATTATTGAATTAATAGCTTTACAATTTACGCAAGCAATTAAAGTGCTCCGGAAGTGGCGTCGTGCATTAATATCAAACGTATACTAATGTTCTTATTGTACTTTTGTTATATGTACTCCTTAGCTCCACTGCATTTCCGAACCTCCTTGTAGTCTGCAAATTGTGACGAATCCTCCTCAAACATATGCAGAATCCTGCCACCCATGCAACTACGACGACAGTAGGACTGATGTCCGATGTATCCGCTACGATCATATTAAGTAAGTGTGCAAATTTATATTTCCACTCCGCTACGTTCTCCAATTATCTATTGCCATCAATGAGGGGAGTAATATACGTAGGGCTAATTCCACTACTTATCTCTTTCCATAATAGAAAGGAGTCTCCACCCTCCTCATGGTGGGCTTAGGACCTTTCGAAGTTTAAGTACACGCTGAAGTCATTTGCCGAAGAATTAAGAGTGCCCCCATTCATCACATTTGGTCTCAGCAAGGAAACACGTCCGACCAGAACTTTATATTGGAACTTTATTTATATGTTCATTCCATTTAATTTAGACCAGCCTAGAGCAATCTGTGACTATTCTATTATTTTTGAAGAATAAAGTTTATTCTTGTTTCTATTACGTTCCCTCTCTTACTCTGCTGTCACGCACACAGAGGCTTAGATAGAAAGCCGTGACAGCTATCTTGAAATTGGCCATCTTGAATCTAAGTCAATTTTTTTAAATGGAAAGGGGGTCGTGTGATATATCAAGTAACATCAGCATTTTCTGACAGTTTCATTCCTGTAAACAGATTAGAAGTAACAGTTATGGTTCTAAAGTTACAACACATTTAGTTTGGAATTACAGGCTGGACTGTTTTCTATAAAGGAAAGTCATTTAATGTGTTCAACATGGTGTCCTCTTGACGAAGGACGCCAAAACCATTGTTGGAATTGTCTCGTCAGTAGCACTTATTGGACGGCTACTCCGTGCCTTGTCAACCACAGTCCCAGTTTCCCGGAATTTCTTAATTAAGCACCTGAGAGTGTTGTGTGAAATTGGACGTCTTTCTGGGTGCAAGGTCGTGAAAATCTGCAGCTACGACACGGAGACTTCGTTCTCCAGAAATCAAAATGACCTCAATTCTCTCCTCCGTGGTCAAAGCCTTCTTCAGTTACCTGCTACAAAATGAAACAAAATGTGTTGTAACTTTTGAACCATAACTGGTACTTCAAATCTGTTTACAGGAATGAAATTGTCAGAAAATACTGATGTTATTTGATATATCACACGACCCCCTTTCCATTTAACAAAAATTAACTTAGATTCAAGATGGCCGATTTCAAGATGGCGGTACATACCGTAAAAGACAGACCACCTCACCCATACCTTACTGGAATGTTCAGATTTACCATATCCTGCAAGGTTTTCGAAAAAACAGGGTGTACTGCGACTTTTCATTCACCCTGTACTGTTACTTCTCGACGTAATCATCGTGAAGTCCAACACATATTTCACAACGGTGGCGCCATGATTTTATGGCTGCTGAGAACTCTTTTTCAAGGGTATGTTTTGCCCACTGGTAAATCGCTGAAGGAACGGCAACTCGTTGGGAAACGAGCGGCCACGAAGAGTGTCCTTCATAATTGGAAAAAGCCAGAAATCGCTAGGAAGAGAGGTCTGGTGAGTATGGAGCATGGGAAACCACGTTATTTTGAAGAAACTGTTGAGTTAGAAGTGCCCGATAAGCAAGGGCATTGTCTTGATGAAAAAGCACTCGTCCAGTCTTGTTTGGTCGTTTCTTATGCAATACTGGAAGGAATTTTGTTCTCAAAACATTTTCGTATGAATTAGCTCGAACAGTTATACCCTTTGGAACACAATTCGGAGGATTACGCTTTCGCTATCCCAAAACATGGCCACCATAACTTCCTCAGCAGAGGCTGTGACTCGAAATTTTTTCGGTAGCGGTGAATCAGAAAAAATTTCATTGGGAAGTTTGGCGTTTCGTTTCGGGGTTAAAAAATGGAATCCAGCATTCGTGGGAACTTTCCGCATGTTCAGCTCATCATGCAAAACGGACTCCACAGACTCCACGGATATGCCAAGTTTAGAGGCAATACATCACGCACACCTAAGCGACGGTCTTTCATAACGACTTGTTCCACATGAGCAATCATGGCTTCCGTCCTGCTGGTTCGTGATCGAGGTTGCTTCGGTTCATTCTCACATGATTTTCGACCTTCTTTAAACTTTTACATCACGAACGCACATTTTTAACATTCATAACGCCTTCATCGCATATCTTACTGAATTGCCGATGAATTTCGACCGGTGTTTCACCCCGCAAGTGCAGAAAACGGGAGATTACACGTTGATCTTGTAAACTAAACTTCGCCATTTTAAGTATTTGAAACATCGTTCACGGCAAGCAACGCGCACGGTAATAACGCCGTTCACGGTATACTGCTGCTATCTATGTTAGTAGAGGCGAAATATTTCCCACAAAATTTTAAAAGCATCCGGATCTTTCTATTTACTCTCACTGCAGAGAAAAAAATTTAAAGACCTTATAACTTGAACGCACTTCGTAAATTCTTTCAATAAAATCCCAAGCACTGTCCATTATCTTTTTCCGCCGTTGAGGTAGCTTTATGATATCGTCAGCAGCCGCAGATCTGTTGATATCATGGATATAGCTCTGGATTGGAAGCATAACGCTGAGAAACGATTGCCGCGTAGGGGTTCCTTAAGTTTAGGAAACAAAGGCTAAAATTCGGAGAGTCTAAACGGTAGAGACAACCTCAGCCTATTGCAAACCTCATATTGCAAGCAGTCACAGACAACACCAGCCTCATGACAACGGGCATTGTCATGGAGGATAACGAATGGAGTAATGAGAAGGTGACGCTGTATCCTCCGCAGGTTGGTGTAGCAAGAAATGTGATTAGTATGCAGCATTCACTGTTTGACTTGGTCACTTTGCAAGTAATCACACTTAATTACACCACTATAATCATATGCGTATGCAGCAAATTGAATGCATTCATTCACTTCCTTACCTTACAGTACGGTAATGCGTCAGCTCTGCAAGACTTTGAATTTTAATCCAGGAACGCTGCTCCAGCTTGGAAAACATTTTTTCATAGGTTTTCTGTTCTGTACAGAATGTGTAATGTTATAATGTACCCACAGTGGGTAGTTAGCAATGTCCACCATATCGTATGGAAGGAAGGATATAGTTTTTATGTGCGAATAGAATTAGAAACGCCATTCTCCTCCACCACTGATGCGGTTTCTAGATATTCAGTTTATACGTATTATATCGTTGAATAGCTCAAACAATTTTTGCCTATGCATAATAAAAAAAAGCACATGAAAGTATGCCTGATTTACAACACATAGATAACCCGTCATTAACCAGTTTCGTGTCATGTCTTTTTCAGCATTTCGGTTATGATTTTTTTCAACGGCTTCAGAAATTCGATATCATTCTTGAAAACACAAGTTCAAGCATTTTCAAATTTGCTGCTCTTAAAACAGGTCTAGGATTTAAAAAATAGCCTGCTGTTTTAGATATGCTTTAGAATAAAAAATATAAATAATCTCGGTTGGTAAATTTCATTTTCATCATTTCAATGGCTGAATTGATTTTATCATTTCAATTTCAATTTCAATTTCATCATTTCAACTTCATCATTTCAATTCAGCACCTTGCGTTATTTTAGAATCTGCGATGAAGTCTACGACTGCCCATGACTGATTTGCGCCATCGCCATCGTTGATTCTTAAGTCGACGCGAGATGATTTAGTAAGTACGAAGATTATTCAATAGAAACATATTTAGAAGCTGTGAATCAATTTTTATTCAAAGAATTTAAAATAATTCTCCATGAGCAATAAAAGACATGAGTCTCATTACTTTGAGTCACGAGAAGCGGCGGGATGACTCGATATAACTTGACCTGGTGCAGCCATACTTTGTTTACCTTTGTTCCGTATAAACCGGGAACGTCACGGGTAAATATGAAGGAGGGGGGGGGGTTAGAACTATAGCAGACAGCGTTGACTTTGAACTTTGGCCCCAATCTGTGTAAAATTAATTTGCCCTTGTAGCTGTATGTTGCACGATCATGAAACTTTCTGAAAATGTTTCCTTGCATTCACGGTACCATTTTCCGAAGTCCTTAGAATCCCTTGAGCGGTAGAAAATGGTTCGGCTCTTGTTGCAATCACTTAATAAACATATGCCTCATCCTGTGTGACCAGGTATTTCCACTTTTTATCCGCCATGGATCTTTCATACAGTTTATGGCAGTTGGTTTATCGCTTTTGGACATGACGCGCAACAACTTAGGAACGTGGCTCTTGTGTTGTTCTCCAGTTGTGAATCACGTTTTATAATTGTGCTTATCATATACACAAATGTCCCTACCTTCTGTGGAATGGCCCGTTGTGTTGGTAGATTTATGAGACACGAAACTTTCCGGACGAAACTTATCAGAAGTACAGGTAGTGGATGGTATCGGTCTAGCTTGCTTTTTATCCTCGGGAATGGCGCCGCTTCCGGTTTTGCCAATGTTATTTAGTACACTTTCTTGGATAATATGAAGCCTCAATTTTTGCATGTTTTCATAATTTCGTCATAAATCATCATAAATAGATGACATTTACGTCGAAATGTGTGTTATGTAGCCCTCCGAATACCTGTCAATTTTTCGGTAGCATAACTTAATATTTTTAGCTCACTGTACGAATATTAACTACTTTAATATCTACCCTAACAAAACTCGGTGATAGCTCATATATAAACATTTTAATTGTTACCATAAATCCCTAACAACCCTCTGTATATGCCTCAGAGTCTCTGATTCTGTAACTGGTGGTATCCAGATACTTTTGGCCAAAGAGGGTATATTGTATTTTTTCATACACTGAAATTTCATTTTTTGTGTAATTTAAGTTTTAAATTGAAATTTCTTAATAATTCATTGATAACTGATATTACTCCACAAGAATGAAGTTTCAATATTTTTTATAATTTATTATGTAAAAATTTCAAAGATAAACAGTAAGAACAATGCGAGTGAGTATTGCAGATCCGCTACTATTTTGTTTAGAGGGAAATATGTACGATCAAAAAATTATAATATACGAAGAATAATATAACTGTTAATTTTCTATCTATTAGTTTGCCTCTTTAAAATGTGTAATAATAGTAAATAAATAAGAAGTGACTAAATAAATAAAATAGAAATAAAATTTTACTAGTTAGTTCACGTCTTCTTCAAGTTGTAAAATCAAATGGGTGTCGGATTTCATATTAATTTCCTTTATTGGTTGGTTTATTAGAATTTTTGGCGTCGACTACTATGGTTATTTGCGCCTTTTACACAACTTGGGACAAACATAAGCATCTATGCCCATGGCGGGATTCGAACTCACGACTAGGTGGACTCGAGAACTAGAAAGCCTACGCCCTAGCCTTCTCGCCCACTTGCCGGATAATTTCCTTTACTTTTGATACTTTGATGATTATTTACCTATTACCCCAAACTTTTGACCAGTATAATTTTCATTATTTGGATGTAACTTAAAAACAAATTAAAAGATCAATTGTTCATTTGCCAATTTTCATATATTCAGTAGTAAATAAAAAGGTGTCAATAAAATCTCTAAATATATTCTTCGAAAAAACACCTACCCTAAACTTTTGTCCACCAGTCTATCCCCACAGCCAAAACTCATATCGAAATTATCAGAAGACCGAAATGTCAACAACTGATAAATCTTTCTTCAGGCAGCAACTACTAAAGGGCCTTACCTCATATGGAGGTAATCCATCTGACATAGACACTCTATGAAAATGAAATACCAGATTTGGTATTTCATTTTCACACTGTGGATAGTTAATAAAGGAAGGAAAAAAACACCCCTTGCCCATACCTCTTTTCTGTTACTTTTTATTTCATCTATGGCATATCAGGCTCCGTCACATCGAGGTCTCAACAGGTTCGTCAATTTAAATCTTAGGATTAAGTTTATTAGGGCTGATCTACTCTCTGAGCAGTGATCGCATGTTCGCATGTTCGCATACGGGTTAAATCTCGCATATTGAGCGCCTATCTCCGAATCTAATGGATGTACATGCGCATAAATTATAATGCTTAATAGGCTATCTACTCCTCGTAAGTCGTCCTATTATCGTGTTTATAACTGTCATAGAAGCCAAGTTATTAGCCTATGCGTTGCGACATCATCACATTTCAAAGTAATTTTTCTCGAAACGTATGCCGCCTACTAATAATATTCGTCTTATTTTATTCTTTGGAAATGATCCTCCAAGTAGCCTCCAATATTTAATTTAAACTCTGTTTATGAAAATACTGATTTTAACTTATGTTTGACCATCATCTCCCCTCCTGTCGAACAAGAAATTTGAGTAAAGTGTAATCAGTGCTCACGATAGTCTACATTACATTGCATACCGTAAAATCTTGAATATACGCCCGGGCGTCTATTTGTTTCAATAGTTTGGACCCCCCATTTAGTTAGTATGCACATTTAGTTAACCACTGAGCATAAGAAGTAACTTACCGATACGTAAAATAAAATAAAATAAAATAAACAACGTAACAACAAACTAACCTAAATAGAGACGAATAACAACCTTGACAACGACGAGCTTCGTGTCCAAATGATTACCATACCTATGAGTAGTTTGTAATGAGACCCCACGAACGAGAACTTCTTTATACGCAGAAACAGCATGGGTAAGGCAAGCATGGGATTGGTCGAAGTTAGAATGGGGTAGATGAAGAGGGCAATGAGAGGACATACACATGAAAAGACGTTTAATAATCTACAGTGAGCAAAAACGCCGGAATTTTTCTCGATGATCTGAAAAAGACCCGGCGTTTAATCTATTTTTTACACCCCACCCGGCTTTTATTTGAGACCGGCGTGTATTCAAGATTTTACGGTATGTAAGAAAACAAATAGTGCGATTTGAATACGCACGTGCTCCAAGCCAGCACCAACAACCCTTAAATGTTCAAACAAAGTTTCATTCTGGTCTTTCATCAATCGTTAATACGAAATGATTGAATTGTCAATTAGCATTTCGTAATAACGATTTAGCGCCGTGAAAAAACTTTCCACTGAGCTGATTTCTACTTTCTCAAGATGTCCAAGATTGGCAAAGAGTTTTGGAAAATCTTTCATACGTTTCGAGAAGCGCGAGTTACAGAGAGGCAGATGAAATAAACCTCAACCCTCGGTACTTAATAATGAAGATAACATCTGCTTTCATTCTACAAACCTAACCTCGAAACATTTTTTGGTTCCACCTTGATATTTACTAGTAATTGAATTAATTTTAAAAAAAATTAGTATTTTCTCAGTGATTTATAATAAAATAAGTTAAGCACGAGGACTAAATTATATGAGAATTGTTCAATAGAAACACATCTAGAGGTTGGGATGCAATTTTTATTCTAAGAATTCTTGGCGGAATCATTGCGTTACGGCAAATTTTACGTCAGCGTCGGAATTCAATCGCCCTCTTTTTGGGCGTATCTGAAAAGTAACCGCGCGGCGACCAGGAGATTACCAGGTCACGTGGTATGGTCGTGTGCGGTCTTGGGGACTTTTAAGACGATTCCGAGATTTTCAATGACGACATTCATCTTACGAATGGTCATGATGAAGACCTCGCAATTGAAAATTCGTTTGTATTGTCTCAAACACTGAAGAAGAGAAAATAAAGGGCAAAGGTCTTGCTATTTGCATGATTGCTATTCAATAAATTTCTTTTAAAAAAATTATAAATAAAAGCAAATTAAAATAAAAAAACAACAACAAACAAACCAAAAAACAACCTAAAAGGTATTTACTTCATTTCATTAAAGGACAATGTATTTACAAAAATTTATGAAAAAAATTATAATATACAAAATTAATACAATTAAATTTATGAAAGTAAATTATTGTAACAATTATTAAATTTAAATAAATATTTATATAAAAATTCATATGACTTTATAAATACATCAAAACTATATTAAAATAAAACCTAACAAAACTCCGAAAAAATATATATACAAAAAAATTGTAATATCGAAAATATATATGATTTTTCGAAAACTTTCAAAAGCTATTTCAGAGGTTGAGTCAAAAGTAGTGGCCAATCACCGCGCAAAATTGAAATGGGCACCAAACAGGAACCACTCATTGCTAATCTTCAAAGTAGAGTCCATCATGCTCGATGGTCTTCATTCAACGATCAGCCAGTTGGGAGATGCCCTCGCAAAACCACTCCTCCGTTTTCTAGGCGAAAAAGTCACGCACGGCGTCTTAAACCTCACTGACATTGGCGAAGCCGTCCACGTAGAAAGTGCGCCATGGACCGGAAGAGATGGTAGTCGGAAGGTGCCAGGTCGGGTCTGTATGCTGGATGTGGCAGAAGCTCGATTTCTTCCAGCAACTGACGACACACCTTCACCCATTGTTGTGCTTGCGCGGGCGTCAGCTCGTGGAGCACAAACCGGCAGCTCCTGTTGACCTTTCCCATGGCGTGCAGATGTCGAACCACACTCGATTGTGATGTCCCGATGTCCGCCGCTAGTCCCAGGCCCATGTCTTCAGACGAATAGCAGGAGGACCATGGTCGTGCTGTCCGTTCATTGGTCACACCCTGACCTTCGACCCTGCAAATTTCTGCGGCTGCTGCTCGCGCACTAGTCCCCTTTTTCCAATAGTGACCAAGGAGCCCGCGTATTACCATTTTTTCTGCCATATTTTTACATACGCTGTCGCAGGTGGCACAAGGTCTATGGCATTAATATTCGTACTTAGGTTTCTTCCCACTCTTTTCTCTTAATGAACTACGATATACCCTTGTGGTAAAAGGTCTTCGCCCAGAATTCGTCAAACTCTAACCCCCCTCCCGAGTCGGCCACTACTTTTGACTCAACTTCTGTAGCATAATTAAATTATCAATTTATCCAATATTTGTAATATTGCAGATCATTCATGCATCTTTTTGTTCGCTAGTGTTTGAGATGGTGTGAATCAATTACATTTGTTTAAAATTAATTTCTTGTATCGGAATTATAGTGGCTAAAATGAACGTCGAGTTTCGCCGATAGCGAATGAAATCGATAAGATATTTAAAATAAATTTAACAAATAATATATGATGCATTTACTGAATAATAAATATCGATAAGTTCTAGTGTATTCACAAATAAACATCGAAAACGACGATTTTTTGCTACCCTAAATCGCTCTGCCGTTTTGATTTTTAAACGACCACGGGGGACCACGGAATGACCCAGCTCCGTGGGCGCCCTTAGTCAAGAGGAGATGTTTTTGAGACGCCTTCATTTCGATAATGCACGCCTCTCGGAGACATTTGAGACGGGTTGGGCAGGAGTGGTCGCCACGCGCGTACTTTTCAGATACGCCCTAAGGGCTAAAGTAATTCCCAATGGTCTCAGATTTTCCCCTGATGCTTCAGAATGAGCATGTTCTAGACGGACCAAATCTTTCCTGCATTCCCTTCATTGTCAAAATTTATTGCTCCATTCAATCACTGCCGTTTGAGATTAACTATGGTCGCCGTATACCATTGGCTGGCGGCCTTCAGCGGCCAAAAATTGATTATCAGCATGCAAATCATCTTTGGACGGATTTTCTATCATGAACGCCATGTTCCATCTTAATCACAACTCTTAGAAGGAAGCAAACAGCTAAAATGTCTGACAGAAGGTCACCAGTATTTAAACGATGCATACCAATAGGTGGACAAGAACACTGTGTGGGTAGCATACAATATGTGATTTAAATCTCATCACGATAAGTGCACGGATCCTGGTAAGGGTGACCCAAAAGTCTCGACTCTTACAAGCATAGTCTTACAGATGATGGATATCATCCTGGGATACACTGCTCCAAGCGTCCAGAACCTCTTGACGCAATTGAGCATGTGCTACGACTTGTGTGCTGCGACCATGGATGTACCATCCTATCATGTCCCAAACATTCTCAGTTGGGTTCGAGTCTGGAGATCGTTCTGGCCAGGAAAGTCGAGTTACATGTTGGAAAGCTTGTAAAGTAGAACGGGTAGTGTGTGGACGCGCGTTATCCTGCTGGAACAGCACATTGACTTCCTATTGCAAGAAAGGCAGAAGAACCCGTTCAACAATCTTCCGCACATATCTTGCACCGTTTAATATTCCATTCACAAACACAAGGTCTAGTGGAAGCTGTAATTGATAACAACCCTTACACTTACGCCAGCTGTTGGACCTGCGTGTCGTAGTTAAATGAACTGTGGAAGAGTGCTTTCCTGATCTTCGTCGCACACGTTCACGCCCATCACTGGTGTTCAGGCAGAACCTGCTCTTGTCATTGAAGACCACAGATCTCCATTCAACTCTTTCGCAACATCACTGCAATATACAGAAGTAGTAGTCTGGCTAGAGGGGCACGTGACTGTAGTCTTACTGCAAGTAAACGGTTGCAAATGGTTCGTCTTAATACCGTTGGTGTTATTCTGACCCTTATCCTCTACTAAGGATGCTGTGCGGATGTTCAGTCCCTCTTTTACAATCCAACGTTCTTGCTGTGGATTAGTAATACGTGGGCGTCCAGAACCAGGTCTACCTTTTGTAGATCACTGCTTCCGACAGTGAGCCACCACAAAAAACATTGCGTCCAATGTGGGCGACAATTTGCCGATAAAATCATCCAGCCTGTCTAAGTCCCACATTCCGACGTCTGTCAAACAGTCAGTTTCTGTACAGGAATAGGCTGCCTCTATGGGGCATGATTGATGATTTTATACAAATTGGGGATGAACCTTTCTTCAAGTGGAGGAATATTTAGGATATTCTGTGCCAGGATCTTGTTGTATCTATGCCCATGTTCAATTTCATTAAAAATTGACCCAATCCTTTCGTGTATAAACAATGTAGTTCTGTTGTCTATGAGATGGTTACGTGTCAATTCGTCGAGGGTCAATTCGTCGAACGTCATTTCGTCGACTGTGCCAGTTGGTCGGATGGTTAGTTCGTCGGACGTCAATTCGTCGAGGTGTCAGTTAGTCGGGCGGTCAATTTGTCGGAGACAAATTCGTCGAGTGTTGCAGTTGGTCGAGATAATAAATAAATGGCCGGGAATAAACTTTAATAAAATTTATTAACGAAAAAATTTTTGTTATTAATTTCATTACTAGAAAGGTAACAATAAATGCCTTTACTGTTAAAAATCAGTATTTAAATACAGCTTTTATAAACAATGTGATACACACGCTAAAATGAATTGTAGCTACAATAAACGTGGTCTTGTTGACAAATGGTTAGGATATTTGCCCCAAACTGCTTATACCGCCTCAGTATCCTTCATTTGCAGAATGAAATTAATAACTGTATAAAATTAATTATCGACAAATTTAGTACATACAGGAAATTTAATTTTTATTAAGTAAAAATTAAATAATAGCATAAAAAGTAAGCTTCATGAGCTTGCCAAAACATTTATTATCCTGTGGCCGATATACCAAGTTTAACACAAAATTTCATGTTGGGCTCTTTGTTCCAACTTGATATCCATATTCATAATGGCCCCAATTTCTTTGTAAACTATGCCTATCCACTTAAAGATGTTATTCCATTCTTTTACTATTTTGTTAACACCAATATTAACAAATATCTATGTAATTAGTTTAATTTCCTCCAATCCAAAGAACCAGAAAATTTTTTTTTATTAAATGATCATTATAAATATCGAAGATTATCTTATAATTGGTTCAGTCCTGGGGCCAGTATTATTCAATTATTTTATGCGAGACTTTCCAAGTCCTTCTAAATGTAAGCTCTTTTTTTACGCAGATGACGCTGCTATACTGACCTGTGCTCGTCAACCAGCCGTAGTAGTCTCGCGGCTGCAGAAGGCTCTAAAGGAGTGTGAAAGCTGGTTTAGCAAGTGGAGGCTAAAACTGAATGTAGACAAATGCAAGGCGATCTTTGTCTCCAAGAAGAGAAAGAGATCATTAGATTCTCTAACACTATATGGCAAAAAACTGGACTGGGTTGAAACTTATAAATATCTTGGTGTTGTTATTGACTCTAAACTTACCTGGACTCCCCACGCAACTTATGCGTTGAATAAGGCTAAGAGAGCCAAATTTAGCTTGATTGCTCTGCTGGGCCGGAATAGTGCTCTAAACATTGATAATAAACTCCTACTCTATAAGGTCATTGTTCGGACTATCTTGACCTATGGCATGCCCGTCTGGGCCACAATATGTAAAACTAGATGGAAAGAACTGCAAACGTTCCAAAACGTTACCCTTAGGACTATTGCGCAAAAAGATCGGAGAATTGTTCGCAATTCCTCCATTTATAATGACTTCAACATGACTCATATTGGCAAATACGTTCAAGGGCTCATGGAATCCATGCTGCCCAATATAGAAAATCATAGCAACGAGCTAGTCTCGGGCATTTTAAAGCATCCTATGCAGAGAAAGAGATATCGTGATCCAAGGCATATACTTGATATTAATTTTGAAGACATTGATAATGTCTTATTTCCAGATTACTGGACTTCATAAGTCGTGTTTTATCTAATACTAGTGGTTTGCTTCTAGTCTAGTCAATCAAATTTTCCTCCACCAAGAGGAGGCAATTTTCTTTCATAGTTTGGATGACCTTTGTGGGTACATCAGGCTTCTTTTCTAGCTCAGTGTATTTCCCTTGGAATATGATTATGAAGGGTGAGATTATGGAAGCTCTGCTTCAAGTTCCACTCGAATACCGATACACTAAACTGTTCGATTGTCGATTGTCCTCTCATATCGATCGGAATCATCCCGACATCAGGCATATCATGAGGAGGACGGAACCTAGGCTGAGGACGATCAGGGCGATCAAAACGGACTAGCTCTTCAAGGTATCACTTTACTCTCTTTTCAGGTATCACTTCATTATTTTCATTTCACGGTGCGCCCTTTTCAGGGCGATATTCACCCTTTGTTACGTCTTATGTGCTGGTCCCTGGCGTTGGGATTACTTTCCTCGCAAACCTAACTAAGTACATTTTCTCATATCATCTATTATTATTCTAATCATTCACGAGCGGGTCCCTGGCGTAGAATTAATTTTCTCGCAAACCTGACTTGTTCTTTTTTCTTAGAGCTAGGTGCGTCCTTCTTAGGACGGCTTCTTTAGCACACACCTAGCTACGAGGTTACTCCCCCCCCCACTGGTTCTATACATTTATATATGATGGCTTCGTCTAAATTAACCAAGCTGAAGTCGGCTAAAGAGCATTTGCTAGTGGCGGATGGTAAAACTGTGTCCTGCGAAAAGGCCTACCGGGATGCATGCTTGGATGCTATGTTTGCTGCTTTTGACCTAGTGTTCAACGAAATGTTAGAAGCCCTCCGGGATGAAATAAACGCTAAGTATAGTGCACTGGAGGAAAAAGTCGAATCCCTACACAAAAGTTTTAAGGAGAAGTTCGAAGGTATCAATAAGGAAATTAAGGACTCTCGTAGAGATGTTATTGACAAGATAAACGAACTTAAGGAAGCCTTTGGGAAATGCTCCGGGACTCCGAAGGCAAGTAACACCACGGAAGATAATCCAGTGGATAGTAGCAAGGTAAGTAATGTCTTAAAAACTATTTCCTTTTCTAATAGTATGGAGTCTATGGATATAATAGAAAATAGTGACTGTTCGACAAACGGTGGCTGTAAGATAAGTCACTCTGACGGAACTGATGAAGAAGTGGACGACAGTCCCTGGATTGGTGTCACTAATAAAAAATTCAGAAAAGGAACGAGGATCGATAACCTAAAGACCGTCTCCAGAGTAAATAAAGAAGTCGTCAGCGCGACTAGAATGAGGAATCTGAAGAATGTACAAGGTCACTCGGCTCAGAAAGACCATAGGATCACGAAGAAGTATGTACCGCCAATTATCGTGCGGACTCATGGCGTCCCGTTTAAGACGATTTTAACTGAGCTCGAGAAGCATGTTCCAGTCGAAAAGATCGCCGTTCATACGGGCAGAACTGAAACCATCAAGGTTAAATGTAAAGATGAAGAAACACACAACAGGTTAGTCTCTGGCATTAAATCTGATAATATTTTAAAAATTCAGCATCATCAACTGAAGTCGGAGAAGGTCTTGAAATACGTAATTCGTAATGTGGATGTTACGTATGACCTCGATGACTTCCAAGAAGACCTAAAAAGAGCCAACTACTTCCCGGAAAAAGTTATTCGATTGCGGAAAGCCAAAGGATCCATTGATATGCCAATGGTTTTGGTTCTACTCCCGAACACCGAACACAACCAGTCATTGAAAAACATAACACGTATTGGGCCGCTGGCAGTTTCAGTGGAGGCCTTTCGAGGGAACAAGAAGCCACTACAGTGTTACAACTGCCTGCGCTTCGGACAGGTATCCATGGGCTGCACGGAAGATCCTCGTTGTAATAAATGTGCGGTGGGGCACCAGTCAAGAGATTGCCCAAGATCAAAGGACAAGACCCCCCAAAGTGCATCAGATGTGGTGGACAGCACACATCAAGCTACACGAAATGTCCAAAGTACCCCCAGGTTCAAAGGATGTCTAGTTCTAAAGTGACAGCAGGCAAATCCTATGCTGCCGCTGTGTCTACGCCGGAAGATAAAGGCCTCAACATCAACGACCTACCAGGTATGAATAAGCAATTAGGACGTATCTTTAATCTGTTTTCTAATCTAGGCAAAAGTTACCCACAGTTGAGTGGGCTCCTTACGACCAACTAATTTTAGTATGGCTGCACAACGTTATACTGTAATCAACAAAGGTGAACTTCGGAGCGTGATATGGAACGCTAGGG
Organism: Rhysida immarginata; assembly: GCA_023313115.1. Classification (NCBI taxonomy): domain Eukaryota; kingdom Metazoa; phylum Arthropoda; class Chilopoda; order Scolopendromorpha; family Scolopendridae; genus Rhysida; species Rhysida immarginata. Next base: position 483,223 of record JAHWFO010092368.1, read on the forward strand.
GCATTCCCCGAAAGCGTATCGAGTTTCACATCTTTCTGATAAATCACGAAATCGACGTGGCTTTCCTCTGTGAAACTCACCTCAAACCAAGCCAAGACTTCAAGCTACCTGGCTATTGTGTGTACCGTACAGATCGAATGGCTTCAAATGCTGCAAGATGTGCGTCTGGGGGCGCTGCGATCATCATTAAGAGGGGAATTCAACACCAAGAATTAGTATCCAAGTCTTATGCAGGTATGGAATCAGCCTCCATCATTATCAATGACGTCTCCTGTGGTGAAGTGAAGTTCGTAGCGCTCTACAATTCACCTAAGCATTATCTTGACATTTGCGAGCTTGATGAACTCTTCAGTGGTGACACTCCAGTCGTCCTGGCTGGTGACCTAAATGCCAAACATCCAAGCTGGAACTCCAGAACGCAGAATTACAACGGTATGATTCTCTATAGGTACATACAAGGTAGAGATGATATCATCGCTGCTGGACCTGTGGTGGACACCTACTACTGCGACCACTCCCGTAGTAGTGACGTTTTGGACATCTCGCTCTTGAAGGGTTTCTTCAAACCGTACAATATCTTCACGATTGATGATCTTTCTTCTGACCACAAGCCTGTGGCGTTGAACGTTGACAATGTTGACATAAATTTCCGAGAGGAACTCGTACATCATCAAGACTGGAAGCTCTACAAAGATATTCTTAAGGACTATAGCTACCATCCCGACGTTGCTTACTGTACAGAGGACATCGATCAACTTGTTGATGACATCACCAGATGTATTAACAGTGCCATAGAAGTCAGTAAGTATCTATCAGAGAATAAGCCTTCTCATCGAATCCAACTCTCTGCTGGAATCCAACGCCCAATTGCGGAAGGAAACAGGACCCGTAGACTTTGGCAACGCTATCGTGAACCTTGGCTCAAAACCAAGTACAACAGGTTAGTGCGAAGAGTTCAAGAGGAGATAAAAGAGCTTCGCGACGCTAGATGGAATGAAAAACTCAAAAGCTTGTCGGCTCGCGACAATTCCATTTGGAGTATGGTTAGAGCTTTACAGAAGAAGAAGAATGTTATGCTTCCTCCACTCCGTACACCACAAGGTAACTATGTGCAAACTGATCAGGACAAGGCCCAAGTCAATGCAGATTCACTGGAAATGCAGTTTGTTGCTCCTACCAACGATAAGCCCGAGAGCCAAATCATGTCTCAACGTGTGGAAGAAGGTATTTTCAACTTTGATGAAGTCCCGAAGCATTTTACGAAGTACAACATCGACGCTGGTGAGATCGCCAACATCATAAATAAACTCAAAAAGAAGAAGGCTCCAGGAAAAGACAAGGTGAGTAATAACGCTCTTATGAATTTCCCAAAGAACTTTATTGAATTTCTCACCAATATCATTAGCGACTGCCGGAAATTTTCTTACTTCCCTGTGGCTTGGAAGAAATCTATTGTGTTGAGTATCCCAAAGCAGGGGCAAAATCCTGCAATTCCCGCGAGCTACCGACCTATTAGCTTGCTACCCTCGATGTCCAAGGTGTTGGAGAGAACGATCCTTCTCAGATTCCAAGATCACTGTCTAGCAAATGACCTTTTACGGGAAGAGCAGTTTGGTTTTCGTGCTGCCCACTCTTGTCCGATGCAGATATGGAGGCTCGTTGAAGACCTGAGCACCCCCCTGAACCTATCCATGTACTGTTGGGTGGTATTTCTCGATGTCAGTAAAGCTTTTGACCAAGTGTGGCATGAGGGCCTTGTCTACAAAATGATCAGAGATGGGTTCCCTGCCGATTTGATCTTGATGGTGAAATCCTTTTTTGACTGCAGATCCTATCAAGCCAAGGTTGGAGAAAATCTTTCCACACCCCGTGTTGTAAAGGCCGGTGTCCCTCAGGGTTCTGTCCTCGGGCCTATGCTATATAATTACTTTGTACATGCTTTCCCAAAACCCGATAATTGTAATCTGTATTTTTATGCGGATGACACTGCCATTATGACATGGGCACACCAGCCGGCTCACGTTATCACTCGGCTGCAGTGCGCTTTGAAGCAGTTCGAAGACTGGTTTAACTGCTGCAAGTTGAACCTTAACGTCGGAAAGTGCAAGGCTTTGCACCTCAATAGGAAGCTCAAGCATCCCCCAGATTCTCTTGTTCTGTTTAATAAGAAACTGGACTGGGTGGACAACTACAAGTACCTGGGAGTTATCATTGACTCAAGATTCTCTTGGAACCAGCATATGTCCTATGCTCTGAACAAAGCGAAGAGGGCTAAGTACAGTATCATAGCTCTTATGGGTCGCAACAGCGCCCTCAGCATTGACAACAAGCTACTTCTGTACAAATCGATTATCCGGACCATACTCCTCTATGGCATGCCTGCGTGGGCGACTATCGGTAAAACCAGATGGAGTGAACTACAGTCATTCCAGAATGTTACCCTGAGGACCATTGCCCAGCTGGACAGAAGGACGGTGAAAAACCAATCCATCCACCTCGATTTAAACATGACCCATATCGGTAAGTTTATACAGGATCTCCTTTTGATTATGATACAGAAGATGAAGACTCACGACAATAAGCTTGTGAAAGGGATACTGGAGAACTCAGTGAATATGAACTGGCATACGAAGTATCGTAAACCGAGGCAACGTCTCTTACCCAGACTACTGGAAGATGTGATAATCTTATTTCTCCTTGTATTTTTTATTTCGTTTGTTTTTTGTTTCTGACAATCGTCAATATTATTTTCTTTTTTGTATAATATGGAAGACCGCTTGGGTTGGTTAGGCTTCTTGACTACCTCAGTGTATTTCCTTTGGAGTTTATTCTGGTTAGATGAGCTTTGTGAAAGCGCTGCTTTCGTCCCATCCTAACGAATGTACACTTCACTGTTCGATTGTCGATTGTCTTGTTGTGTTTTCCTTGATAAAGCCGGGAATAAAAGGCGAAACTAGTTGGAATCTTTGTCGTCCCTATGTTATATTGCAAAGTTACTGCCAATTTCGTAGCTTAAATTGTTTTATTCTGTTTTTGTAAAAAATATGGAAAAATTAAGTTGTCTCTCTGTTTTCAAAATAATTTCTTAATATACTGTATATTATGCCCTTTATTTCAGAAACTGTTATTAAATTAGTTGTATTCTCCTTTTTTTGAGTTCATACTGGTGTTTTTTAAAACAATTAAAATTTTTATAATGTTGACTCCCCCCCCCCCTCCTCAACCACTACCCGGCTACTTTTTCCTGCCACCCGGCTGCAAAAATTTTATGGGGAGAACCCTGTAAAGTAAAATCAATGATAGTCGAAATTTGTTCAAAGGTACGTGGATTAATGATATTTTTATGGCTTATTAAAAACTAACAGTGTTATCATAGGGCGGCTTAAAAATATGGTTCCGCGAATGGTTTGGTTTAACCTTTCGGTACTTGGTTATTTCATTCCTTAATGGTTTATTTAGAATTTCATTGATTATGACCAATTGAGCAATCGTACCTCGACAAAGCGATCGTCGCGTCTGCATTGCTTAAAAATATGGTCTATAGATATAGATGGTCATCGAGCTCCATTGTTAAAATGAAGCTGAAGTTTCTAGCTCCCAATCCAGAGGGAACTCTATTGAAAAGTGGCGCTGCATGTACAATCGGCCCAATTGCGCCTGCAGCGCCGTCCTATCGGCAGATAGAAACTTTACTTTCTTTTCGGTTTCAATGAAAAACCTCTATCGCAGGTCACAGTCAGCCCTAGTGCGATCTATGCGGAACCTGGAGTGTTCTTTTTTCCTTAGCTTCTCGAAATAATGGAAAATGGCGGAAACTCGATGACCATGAATATCTATAGACCGTGCCTAAAAGATAAACCGAAAGTAACATTTTATTCATTGTTGACTCCTCACGACGAATCGATTGTTCTATCAGACAATATTTCCATACTCATTGTTGACGGTCATTGCTATAAGCATGTGCAATTGACTTGAAGGGGTCCACGAAAAAGCCTGAAAAGTTGATAAACCCAAGCTACTGAATATATTTTCGAAAACAGAGTTTGAAGAAGTTAATCAGTTTTCAAGTTATTGTTTAAATGGCGGACAGCCAGACAGCCGGACGGATCAACGTACATACCAAGCGTGTATTTTTAAGTAGCTTTAAACTAAAGCTTCTAATAAAGGAAGCCGCGGTACAGAACAAAGACATCATGATGATATCGTGAGTTTCTTTAAAACTTTTTGATAGATAATTTTGGCTTAAAACCATGGAGACTAACTGCTAATGATTTTTTTAGCATAGTCAGTTAAGTTTTTCTAACTCAATCACGTAAATTTTGTTATTTTCCTATGTTGGTGATTTTACGAGAAACTGTTGGTGAACTATGGCCTAGTGGGCTTTCACTGAAACACTGAAACACAACTTTTGTGAAGTTAAACAACATCAGGCACGGCTAGTCATTGGATGGATGACCATCCGTGATTCACGAACTTCACACCCCCATCCCCCCGGCTGCTGTGACCATCATACAGCAGTCGTTAATCCAGGTTCATCCAGGGACCCAACTCGTCGACTTCTAGTCATACAGGCCCTGTATGGACGTATTGGATTATCAGTAGTAATAATAAAAAAAAATAATTCTCTCTCTAGAACTCCTCATCCCCTTGTTCTGCTACGATTTATAACCAGCTTATTCATTGTATACCTTAACTATTTATATCGAAACTTCTTCTATAGATTATACTTCAATTATGCCCATTCTACAGTATAAATATTATTTATCTTATTATTTTTAAATATTAATTGAATGTTTATATCAATAAAATATATATTAATGACTTACCTATTGTCAATATGAATTTTATTTTCGAGAATGTATAAGTTTTCGGTAGAACAACCCACCACACATTATTATGGTTAACTTTGGTTTCTGCACATGTAACATCCTGACCATCAACAGCCAAATCCGCTGAAAAGTTGTGTTCAATCGATGACTGATAAGCTGGCTGTTTATATGCCAAATTCTGTACTGAAGAGACATAATTAAAATGTTGAGAGTAAGTGAATACCAACTAATATTATTTTAATTATTTTGGTCGGTCATTTCAAAAACCGCATAAGTCCCGCATATTCTGGGTAAAAACCACTCATACCTTCCTCTTCAAATAATACCGCCTAATTGACGTTCATTGCTTAAACAACAGAAAAAGTGTTCCAAAAGAACATTTGCTCCTTCAACTTAAATGAGTTTTCATTATGATTCAGATAAAAAGGTACTATCATAGCCGAAAAATTTAGTGAAGGATTCATTAAACATTCATTCATATTAATTAAAAAAATCTCAACTGCCGTGTCACTTCCATCACCAAAAGCTTATGATTTGAGTGTGTCAATTAATAGTAAAAAATTAAATGATTTAAAGCGAATTAAGAATAGCATTCTGGAAGAGCATATGCCATTTTATCAAAACATATTTTCTCTATTTACTAAAACATATTTAGCTGCCAACTGCAAATCTTGAAGATAATTTAGATGAGAATGACGAAGAATATGAATACGTACCATAATGATGGTAAAACATGAAAATGTAATGTTGAAAATAGAATATTTAAGTGTAATTTCAATGATATTGATTAAAAAAATATGATTAATATGATTATTATGTTCAAATTATATGCCATCTAACTCTGTTTCTTGCTAAAACAACGAAAGTCAAGAACAGTTTTTCACGTTTTTTTATATTATTACTATCTGATATGTCCGGCGTTGTCGGTGTGTTTGTTTGATGAAATTTTGCAATATCTGAATTTGGAGATAAAGATTATTCGATATTTCAACCTTTTATATTTCAACCACTTTATTCGGTCCAAATATATTCTTCAAAATTCATGTACTTGTGATTGACAGTTTTTTTCGATTCTCGAAGAATTCTAACTGTGTTACCTATGCATTGTTTGAAATGACCGATTCAAATTTTTTACATAATTATTGTAATAAACCACAAACTGGTATAAAGTGCAAATGTTAACTCACCGAGAAGATAATAACAAACTGAAGATATATTTTAAACAAATTGTAAATATAAAGGAGTAAAGCAAGGAAAAATTCCGTGACCTGAACCAGGGATCATGCCTTTCGCCGGCACCCGTCTTACCAATTGAGCTATCGTGAACAATGAACCGCCAAGCTGTTACATTATGTCCAAAGGAGGTCGGGCGCCTGCTCTCCCGGTTGAGTTAATTTGTGACTTCAAGGAAGAACATTTGGATACATTGTAACAGCTTGGCGGTTCATTGTCCGCGATAGCTCAGTTGGTAAGATCAGTGCCAGCGATAGGCATGGTCCCTTGTTCGAATCCAGGACGAGGAATTTTTCCTTTGTATCTAAATGGTAAAGTTAAATACACGGTGGTCCAAAACCTATCTACCAAGATTAAACATCAATTTCCCAGCTTGTACTAAGTGTATTTATTTGAAAATGATGTGGTATGTTCGTAGCATCAAGGCTTTTTATTTAACGTGTGTTTTGTATCATTTCGCGGGATTGGAAAACGGACATCATTATTTGTGATCATACGGAACGTAACTTGTCGTAATCTATTTCGGAAGCGTTTCTACTGTTTTTTCTAAGCATGTAATGTTGAAGCGAGCGATTAGCTACTAGCTCTTGACAACAATATGCCTAACAGAAATTATCTTTTGATAATATAAAGCTTAAATAATTAGCTATTGATAGTAGGCTTAACAAATAATTAGCTGTTAATTACATGGGGTCTAATTATTAAGCCGAGTACAAATTTGCTAATGAATACAGCAGGAATAACAGCAATTAACTGCTGATAACAGTAGGCCTGACAGCAACATGGTTTTGATTGCAATTGGGTATGAATAACAATAGGCCTAGAAACTTGCTGTGAGTTGATTTAAGTATTACATACCAAATCTTAACTTAAAAGTTTCCAAAAAAAAATAAGAGTATCATTAAAACACGGACAATTGAAGCAATTTCGATTATCATTAACTACTCATTATATTCATCAGGACACATTACAAGTTATTTGATATAATACATGCCAACGGTCATGGTTTAGCACCTATAACGTATGGGGCCTCCTCTAATCCGGCGAAGTGCCAAAGTGCGACGTGGCATTGATTCCACAAGTCGGTGGAAGACATCTAAAGACATTGCTAACCATTCCGACTGGAGAGCTTTCCACAACTGGTCATTACGGAGCCACCATCGGCTTGCACGGTGCATGTTTGACAACTTGGGTCCATGGCCTTCATGGGTGCGCCACACCCTAGCCCTACCATCAGCTCGTATCAGCTGACCAGTTACACGTTTCCAGTTGTCAAGTGTCCAGTTGATGTGTTAATGGACCCAGAGACGTTGCTGACGATGCCTTGTTGTTAGCAAGGGCACCCTCGTGGGCCCTCTGCTTCCATATTCCATAGACACAAGATTTCATTGCACAGTTCGCATCGATACAGCTCTTGTATCACCCTAGTTAAAATCTGATGTCATCTGGCGGTGAGCTGAGTTGAGTGTCAGTTGCCTGTTAGCGGTGACCATCCTACTCAAACGCCGTTGTTCCCGTTCATTGAGAAGGTGTGGTCGACCACTACGTTGTCCATGGTGGTAAGTTAGTGCTCTCGGTAGACTCTTGAAACTGTGGACCGTGGGATGTTGAATTTTTGAACCACATCCGAAATTGAATGATCCATACGTTGTGCTCCACATACCTGGCACCATTCGAACTCGGATAGCTCTCGTCGTGTAGCCATTTTCACACAAAACACCTCACCCCTTACTCATGCAGTGTAACTAAACCTACTGACACTGATTTGCATATTTGTACTCTTTGCACATGATGCTATTGCCACTTAAAAAATAGTCCACTGCTATCCCATGAAAGTTTTCAATAGTAACATAATTACGTCATTAAAGCACATACCATTGAACCAATTTCGACTGATTTTGACCGCCAAGAAAGACTACCTCCTGTGTTCACGTAATTCACAAGCCTTCCCTCCGCCTTAGCTATTGTGATGCTCCCCCCCCCCCCCCGTTAATGCACTAGTGTGCATATATTCCGAACAACACAGGAGGATGAGATAATCAGGGGTTCGGAGCCAGTGAATAATCTGCGAGAACTTAGTTGTGCGTTTTATACTAATACATATCTTTATTCACATTTTGACCTTTATGACATACGACACATTTTAATTGCAGACCTATAAGCTAAATCGTCAAAAACTAAGGGGCCCTTAAGCGCTTTACGTTAATATAACATGCATTAACCTATACAGCCTATATATATCAGTAACGGATTCGTCGCCACTTCGTGGCCCGATGGGATATCTGAAAACGATTGACTACTGACAACGTGAGACTAAGTGGACGGGCGGGACAGACTCACGCTCTACACAGTAACGTCATGTTGATTTCGCTTGCTCACGTCCCCTGAATTAAGTATTCATATACACTACGCATCTTTTAGCGCTGTGCACCCCTTTTAATTGGCCAACCCTTGCAACGGAGCAACCGAACGTGCAAACGCACTGGTGAGCCTGCAGACGCGCGTCAGTTTTACGTCGCTACTCGTGATAAGTATTCCACGGTGCGACGACTGGACGCGAGTGTACCGCTCCGCTTCTTCACTTGTGCTACTTTAGCGCTCGCCTCAGATTTCCCAAATGTGCGTTCGTTAACATTACTTATCAAATTAAATTAACAGACTTCCTGCAATTTTACAGCTCGCTATATAGTACTATGACAACGAAAACAGAGATTAGATTACTCTGAATGGTGAGATAATTAAATATCTACGTGTTCTCCAACTTTCATAAGACTACATAAACGTTGCAGGGTAATTGTTTTCACTGTTCAGTCACGTGAGATCCGGTGGGAGGTGCCGCATCCAACATTCTGATTTTTTTTTCTTTTTTCGTAGTTCTGCCGCTAATCAAATTGGAATGATATCACTCACCATGAGGTTCCGCTGCTCAGATATTATAACGCCAAGCCATATTTACACACTTCAAAGAACCCACATCGACCGACGTCATCATTGTTCCGTTCCATTGCCCTCGTTATCGATGTCGCTCCATGACACTCAGACTCTGTTTGCTCCCGCTATACTCGCAACGATTCTATGCAACTTATTTTTCTTAAAAAAACAATTTCAAAAAAATCAATAAAACAAAACAATATCCTTATTCTTTGAATATATCATAATTGAAACACTTATGTCGTTTCCTTCCATTGCAAACAGTCTCAGTTATTTAATTCTACTCAGTATAAAATTATCCATCTCATTCGGCAATCAAATATGGAATACCCAAAAGATGTCAACAAAACAAAAAAAAACGAAAACTTAAAACACGCACACGCGCAACAAACAACATTCAAACATAAGCTCTTATTCTCCGAAATTCTCACAACAATACTTTATCGGAAGCTGCGTTAGTCTTCTCAGAAAACATATCAACACTTACAGCCGCCAACAACATACACACCCTCAACAATCACCCTTTTCTTGACAATAAAACAACAATATCAGCCACAACAATACCGATACACATACACAACAAATAAATATGCAAAATAAAACTACATTTTACAAACATTTCAATCCCTCAAAACACTCCATTTATGGTCTCCAAACTATTTCCTACCCAATTCAATTCACACAGGTAATATTTCTAACCCCCCCCCCCCCTCCGCCGGACTCACGTGACTACCAGTACACCTGGTACGTCACACTATCGAATGGTAAAGAGAAATGCATTCATCAACGCATTGGCTATTTATACATGGAATTATATTGTGGAAAACGTGGTCCTCCATTGTTATTTGTGACCTATTGACCCGATAGTAATTCATCGATTTTTCCCCTAACGAATTTAGGCTGTCGTTTTGCCTAAGTTGTTGAATGGCGAAAACGGAAGTCGAAAATTCGTAAGCGTCCGAACGCTAGAGCACCAACAAACAGACGGACGGACAGACGGAGCGGTCCTGATAATAAAGATATAAAAACACTTTAAAATTCTATATATCTATGAATAGAGTTTTTTGTTTTATTAGATTTCTTTATCAGGAAGAGACTTTCCCATTATCTTTTATTGTCTACAAGAGGAAGAGCAGTTATCTCCGTAATTGTTAGCAACGCATCGAAACCTTGTTCAGATAATATGGAAACCATGATTAGCGGTATTTTCCATAGGTTATATGGTCATAGCATAGCATTGCAAGTTCCTATAGACTATAATGGTTCCACTAAACCACGTTCCTTTGAACCAATTTGGACTACCATTAATTTTACGTTGTATTCATTCACGGTATAGCAGAAGGCAGAATTCGGATTAGCTCCAGTTGTTTCTGTTGAAACGTCTAGTATTGGAAAAACTGGTTCTTCAGAGAAGTGCCATTTCGAAGCTTAAAGAGCGAATCTGCATAAAAATTTATATATAGGACTGTTTCACGTCAATAACTAAATGACGACTTACCGTAGCTACATTCAAACACTCCGTGCTAGTCATGTTACTCGTGTCGTTTTCAGCTAGAGGTAATTTTTGGGTGAACGCGTGTTGTTTTAGAGCACGATTGGCAGACGGCATGCACCATCACAGCGAACAGGCAGCTTAGCCGTCGAGCATAAACGTAGCTGAATCAATGATTTCATGACTATTCGAAAAAAAGATACTAATTGAAGATTCTTTTCGCACGTCTACTAATACCATGTTTATATTACAATTCATGATCATGATCATTTTAAACACGTTCAAGGTGAGTCAAACTTATCGAGAAATCCATGTTTCCACAAGCAAAATCCTCATTACGATCAGAGTTACAATGTTTACCGCCAGATGGAGATAATGGCGCTTTTAGCGATGGTCACTTATCTGCCGACCCAATCTTCTCTGATTTTCAAAAATAACTTTGTTTCTTTATTGTTTCAATTTATAACCGACGTTCTTGAACAAATAGAGTTCCTTCCCCGCTAATTAATTCGTATAACTGTAAACAATTTAGCGAAGGGACGTTTTTCAGCCATTACGGTTTTTCATGAGAGGGGAGCAACGGCACAATAAGCATGCGCGCCATAGAGAACTAACATGAACACGAACGAAAAAAAGAGTTTTGCAACAAGGGACACGGTTCGTGCAAGAAGTGACGTCAGATTTTAGCAACACGATACGCTTAACACGGCTAGGACCAACGATATGAAATGAGTAGATCGCTTATGTGGCCGCCATCTTTAGGGCAATTTGAAGGCGGCGAAAAGTGGCACTAATCTCTATTGTTAGTGTTGGCGCCATTACTGTGGATCCGCTTTGTCGCCAGCTGAGAAAGCCCCCCCCCCCACCAACATCGTGCTGGTTAGGTGCAATGTCTGGAGCGACTTCTCCCAAATTTAGATGCCTTTTAATAAATGCGGTATATAATTTCATAAATACCTCTAAACAGTCATTCTGGTATCACTGAAACGACGGTAACTTGGTTGAATATCGACATCTTTTATGTATCAACAACCACGATATAAAAGATGACCAGGATTTTTACATGAGAAAAACATTCTAAGACGCAGAAAGATAAAAACACACCTGTGAAAGATCAGGGTGAACCTTTAATATTCTACTATTACTAAAATCCAAGATCTGTATGTTTTATCCCCTTATAGACTCGGCAAGAGATACATCGGAACCACCTTTTTTATGGATACTTTTGGCCGTATAGGGGGCGATAGGAGAGTTTTTTTTTCCAATTTCGGTTTTTTTTTCCCACAAAATTTTTTTTAAATAAATTCATTTCTCCGCATCATTTTTGTTTACGTTGTGCAGTTTGTGACGTCATGTTTGTTTGTTGTAATCAGCTGTCAATCAATCATTATGACAGTACCGACCCCCAACGCCGGCTCGGTGGCCGAGAGGGTTAAGGCACAGGTCATTCCGCTCTCGACAGCAGCGAGTCGCGGGTTCGAATCCCGCCGAGGGTATGGATGTTTGTCCCATTCATAATCGTTCTTTCATCATCATTGTGGTACAATAGACCTGAGGTTGCAGTGCTTGGCTCTTTGACAACCACCCCTTTAAAATTCATTACTCATTACCGACCCCCAACAGACGAATCCACCACGGGGTAAAAAGAGCCTAAGAGGAGGCAACATTACAGAGCGGTATACGGGAGTACAGAGCTACATTTACCTGGGACAAGAAATCACTATGGATGGCAACATTCTGAATGAAGTTAACAGACGAATTAGAAAGGTACGGAGTAATTTTGGCAAGAATAACATTAATGATTTTTCGATTGGTCAAATACTGTACGCAAACGGATTGAAAAGGCTAAGAACGATTATTTTGAAGGCTTGTTTGTTCGACTCCAATCAAGTAAAGAGAAATGGGATGTGCTAAAAGATCTAACTGGGAGCTCCAGTTCCCCTACAATGCCTTTTAATCACCAGACTCATATCACTAGTTCCTCCCTAACATTGTTCCTACAAACTCTTTAACCGAGTAATTCCTACTCCCGAGTTCCAGCTACCGGCAATAGCAATACCTATCCCGGAAATTCTATTTCTAGTTTTTCTGCACCTCCTACTTCTCCGGAAGAGGTCAGTTCTGTTATGCGCGGATTAAAATCATCGTTGACTCCAGATCCATTAGGATTTCCCCCAGCAATAATAAAGGACCTTCTCTCTCTACTTTCTTACCCCCTGGCATACATATTCAACCAATCCTTAGTAACGGGTACATTTCCCGATGTATTAAAATTATCAAGAGTAACACCTATATTTAAAAAAGGGGACCATATGTCTTTTTCAAATTATCGACCTATTTCAGTTTTGCCAACTTTTGCTAAGATATTTGAAAAACTTTATTATAACCGTTTATCACAGTTCATCTTTGATCATAACTTTATTACATCTTCCCAACATGGATTTGTCCCCAAAAGAAATGTTGAGACCGCCTGCTATGAGCTTCTCGAATATGTATCCCTAGAAATGGCCGCTAATAATCTTGTAGCAGCAGTATTTATTGACTTTGCTAAGGCATTCGATTCGGTTCTAGTTGAAGGCTTATTACACAAATTATTTCACTTATATGGTATACGGGGGACACCCCTGATGTGGTTAAAGAATTTCCTAACAAACCGTTCTTACTTTATGACGTTAGCTGGTACATCCTCACACATACTATCACGAACTTTAGGAGTTCCACAAGGCTCAATTCTCTCACCTCTTCTTTTTTGTCTATTTATCAACGATTTACCTACTTCTATATCCCCTCTTACATCCTTTAGAATAATTTCATACGCTGACGATGTGACGTTTATGGCTGCTAATCCTGATGCCACCCAGTTAATTGCTTCACTCAATAGTGCATTAACCGAACTAAACACTTGGATGACTAACAATATGTTACATGTGAACATAAGAGAAAACCAAAGTTATGGTATTTTACCAAAGAAACAAACATAATGTACCGAATACACCAGCAATATATTATGAGGATACTTTACTTTCAACTGTCAAAACTTTCAAATACCTTGGTATCACAATCTCCCATGATCTTTCTTGGGATTATCACATAGATGCCTTACTATCTACTCTCAATAGGAAGCAAGGAATTATCTCCAGGTTACGATTTCTTCCCCGCAAAATTTTATTACTGCTCTATAATGCATGGATCCACTCGACACTCTGTTTCAACATAATTTTGGGGGGTTATCATCTTGGAACCTTAACAGAGTTTATAAATTACAGAAATGGTTCCTTCGTACACTTCTTACGTTCCCGAAAGGTACATCTGTTTCACCTTACTTTGAGAAACTTCATATATTTACAGTATATCAGATATATTTCATTCGAATATGTGTTTTCATATATAAAGTAAACAATGCAGTTTTATCGATCTCGACCCCAATTCCTCTAATTAGAAATGCTGACAGCCATCGTTATCCAATAAGCTCTTCACGAGCTATAAGGCTTCCACTAACCAAGCTGAACTACCGTAGGAGATGCTTATCTTACATAGGCATTAAATACTGGGCTTGTCTCCCTATCGAGCTCCGCTCCATATCTAGTACCACTGGTTTCCTTAAACAATTAAAATGTTATGTATTTTATTCTATGCCTAATAATTACTTAATTTAATATAATCATTTGGGTTTATAACGTTAATCTATTATGCTTTTTGTCTCTTTATTGTTTATTGTATAAACTATATACTCCAATTATGAATTCTATCTCTCGGCGAAGTATTCCTATTGTTACTTAACCCAAAAATACATTATATTTCAACAATTATATTACATTATATTATATTACTAAACACATTGTATTTACTATTATTGTATATATTATGGACAACCACTAGGCCCTAACTCGTCGGTCTTGAACCATAACGGACCTAGTTGGACGTTATTAAATCTTACTCAGTCTTATTAAATAAAATAAAATAAAAATAAAATAAAAATAAAATAAAAATAAAATATTTAAGAGCATCTCCAGTTTATAATCATTATTATTTAAGAATAACATTATTTTGAAGAGCAACATGCCACTTAGCTTGAAACGAAAAGTTTTCAACCAGTGTGTTTTACCAGGTCTCACCTATGGAGCTGAAATATGGACTTTATCAAGAAGGACAACACAAAGACTACAGACGACACAGAGAAGCATGGAAAGATGTATGCTGGGAATTACAAGAAAAGATCGAAAATGCAACAGCTAGATAACAAGCCAAACGAAGGTGATTAACGTCATCGAACGGGTCAAACATTCTAAATGGTAATGGACTGGTCACATCGCTAGAAGACAAGACATGAGATGGAGCACATAATTCTGTATTGGTACCCTCGAGATCTTGGACGCCCAAGAGGACGACCCCATGCAATTTGGATCGACGAAATAAGGAAGGTGGCTGGCATCAACTGAAAATCCAAAACTTCAAACAGAGAAGAATGGGAGCATCCAGCAGTGGATTGCAAATGATTGACTGTGATGATGATGATGATGATTATGATACGGGAGTTATGAAAAATATCAATATTCTGTGAGATTCTATTACTATTATACAATTGAATTAGCTTAAATGCTGGATCTATATTTATGAGTTGATGCGTCCCTTTCCTAAAAAAAAATTAACGTCTGTGGTTTTCTTTTGGAGACCGGGATAAGAATCCCACTAGGGTTCGTGGAACCCATAGTTGTACGTTAAAAATAGCAATTAAAAGGTTTATACAAAAATTACGTATAATGTTGGAATTGATCTTAAAGGTGTCGTCAACAGATAATTTTTTTATAGAAAAACTTTTTATAATTTTCAATTTTCGAAAGCAAATAGCGAAAACTCTAAGTTTGGCCTAAAAACCAAATCCATATACCGTACATTAATTTTGGAATTATTATAGAACGATAAAGTGTCAAAAAGGTTTGGGATCTGATAAAGAAGTTGGTGAGCCTTTTCAGAATCCCAATTCATTTGCTTAGGTAAAAAATTAAATCCTCCAAATGCAAAGAAAGCAAAAGCGTGGACTGAAAAACAGTTATAATAGCTATAATAATAATAATAATAATAATAATAATAATAATAATAATAATAATAATAATAATTGTAACAACAGTAGGAATATACCCAACCAGATAATCTGTAGGGGAAAGCCCCACGTTGTCCCCTAACAGGTAGACTGCCCAAAACGGGGATATTGAAAAACATATACATAACTAGTCTATTACTACAATTTAAAGCTGGACAAGAAATCGGCATTGAGTTTTACTGTGTTTGTCTACGTCTACTTCAAACGTAAACATACGATGAAGGCCGTTTTTTGCCAACCAAACCAATGGCCGACAGGCTTTCAAATAGGGACGCGTTGGTGGTAACAGCTCATGAGCGATCTACTCATTTCATATCTTTGGCTAGGACGGAGTTTTTGAATGTAGCTTCTGTGTGCATGTACACTAAGGAAAAAGTGCACATGAAGAGTTTCTATAAAATGATCAATAAATTATTCAAAATGTACAGTTCACAAACATGTGAAGTCCCAGTTTATTATCATGCTTATTTAAATGAGAATATAATTATGAATACTAATTTGTTCTTATTTCCGCTTGCTACCGGCATTTAATTGACTACTTGAGCATTATTGAACTAAAAACGAGTTACAGAGGAGAATTTATCCCTCTTTTATTAAATTTCTAGAATTGGATAGATAATTTTGTTGTTAAGTTAGAATCTCTTTTTTGTCTGAGGAAATGTCTCCCTCTCTTCTCAAGTTTGTTTATTACTTGCGTGTGGAATGCTCTTAGCATCCATCCCTTTTTTCTGAATAACGATGACGGGACCTGTGGGATAAGCCATTAGGCATTGACCCTCCTATTTGAGGCAGCTAGAAGTTATGACTGTTTATAGAAAGCGAGAGGACTTGGAGAAGAAGAACGAATCACGGGGGTGAGGTTAAAGCATCTAAGGAAGAAAGTTTACCCCAACGACAATTAAGAGCAGCAGAAAGCAGATTAATGACCCTCTCCCCGACCACACCACCCTTGCAGGTGGGTGCCCGGCGAATTGACGCCCATTCAAGAGCGAGAGAGAAACAAGCTTTTAGCTTTAACTTTGACCTTTCCTTTGAACCCAAAAATTCCAGATCTCTGACGACATAATCAATTGCTGATTGGTCGTTTCCAAACCCCTTCTCGAACGAGAGAACTTGTAATTTTGAGAGATTCAGTGTTCTCGGGGACCTTGCACCGTCCGGAACACGAGCGGCTTTTTCCAATTTCTGCCCTCTCATGTGCGGGCGTACCGAAGCGTAAGTGACGGGGTTGGATCTTTATAATCCGACTGATAGCAACCCTTTTGCTGTCCATGTCCGGCTCACGGGCGTCCGTCATGAAGGGAACATCAAAATTCTTTTAGTTAAAATTTTATTTCTTTATTCTAATCATGGTGCAAAAGTTATAACTTTAATTTTGCTCGATAACCGAGGCTTTTTAATGAAAGTTATCATCGACAATCGACAATCGAACAGTGTAGTGTATCGGTATTCAAGTGGAACTTGAAGCATAGCTTCCATAATCTCACCCTTCATAATCATATTCCAAGGGAAATACACTGAGCTAGAAAAGAAGCCTGATGTACCCACAAGGGTCATCCAAAGTATGAAAGAAAATTGCCTCCTCTTGGTGGAGGAAAATTTGATTGACAACTGTCTAGACTAGAGACAGACCACTAGTATTAGATAAAACACGACCTATGAAGTCCAGTAATCTGGAAATAAGACATTATCAATGTCTTCAAAATTAATATCAAGTATATGCCTTGGATCACGATATCTCTTTCTATGCATAGGATGCTTTAAAATGCCCGAGTCTAGCTCGTTGCTATGATTTTCTATATTGGGCAGCATGAATTCCATGAGCCCTTGAACGTATTTGCTAATATGAGTCATGTTGAAATCATTATAAATGGAGGAATTGCGAACAATTCTCCGATCTTTTTGCGCAATAGTCCTAAGTGTAACGTTTTGGAACGTTTGCAGTTCTTTCCATCTAGTTTTACATATTGTGGCCCAGACGGGCATACCATAGGTCAAGATAGTCCGAACAATGACCTTATAGAGTAGGAGTTTATTATCAATGTTTAGAGCACTATTCCGGCCCAGCAGAGCAATCAAGCTAAACTTGGCTCTCCTAGCCTTATTCAACGCATAAGTTGCGTGTGGAGTCCAGGTAAGTTTAGAGTCAATAACAACACCAAGATATTTATAAGTTTCAACCCAGTCCAGTTTTTTGCCATATAGTGTTAGAGAATCTAATGATCTCTTTCTCTTCTTGGAGACAAACATCGCCTTGCATTTGTCTACATTCAATTTTAGCCTCCACTTGCTAAACCAGCTTTCACACTCCTTTAGAGCCTTCTGCAGCCGCGAGACTACTACGGCTGGTTGACGAGCACAGGTCAGTATAGTATAGTAAATGATTGTCAGTTTTCCCGTAAAATTCAGTTAGTATTGTCCCCGACAATGACGCGATCACGTTCGAAGATTCCCATTTGAGCCACAAACATCGGCAGAAGGTCAACGAGCCCAAATTCCAAAGAAGCAAGACCATTTGATTCGTCAAGAGTATGTATGATCTATTATTTCCCTTTGGCCATGAAAAAGCGTTTTCTTTTTATAAAATCTCATTAGTTACATTTGGTTAATTATACTATGGTTCAGAATTCATCTTTACTGCAACCTAATCAAGTTAGCGAGTTTTTTAGTCTTCAATTATTTCATTCTATTTTTCATTATGAATAAATTTCATTGTTATTGTTAATAAAAAAACTTGAGTCTCTCATTCTATTCTCGCCCTTCTTGGCACGGACTTGTGTGGAAGAATTACTATGTAAGATTCGGTATTGGGTTTAAATATTAATTGGTAATTAGTTAATTAACATTTTTTCCGATAGTAATCGGATGGCGCAATCGATTTCTAATTATTTGGTTATGATAATGAAGATAAAGTAAATCGGACCCTTACAAACACAATATCAATATATTCAAAATATCTTGGCTGAATGATTACCAATCGACAAGTCTTGTTTTCTTCGCACCACACATACGAGAATCACCTACAAAGTCATGGCAACTATTTCTTGTAGGCAAAAACAGGGCGATTATAAGTTTGCCTACTCAGAGCCCTCTAGAGCCCAATCTAATGAACTGATTGTGACGCTAATTGAAATGTAGGCTATTTATACCATGGGGGAGAAAATTCAGGAAAGAAAAAAATCTGTGCAAGGTTTAAAACTAGTTTTATTGTTTTAAACAAACAGGCAAGGTTTTTGTTTGATTTCTGCATATGTTTGTTCTCATTATCGGCCTTATTAGCAGAAAGTTTATTCATATTAGAAAGTCAACATACCCAGAATGGAATGAATTGATCCATTCATTACATTATGCTTCGTGAAAAGATTTCACGAAAGATCAAGGTTTTAAGCAAGAAAGAACGCGTGCTGTTGGTAAGATTGTTTTACCCGAATGATAGCAGCAGTCCAGCTGCATTGCGATCACATCGGCATCTAGAAAGACTACGAAAAGGGCCCATGTTAGATACTGGGTTGGGAAAAATGATAAAGAAAATTAAATCGACTGGCGATTTGGATGTCGCACCAGGAAGAGAGCAGCGCAAGATAACAGACGAAGCTGTTGAGGACGTGACTGTTGCAGTGGTGGACAGAGCTTCCTCGTCTCAACATTCTGCAACAAATGCTCGAGCAACAGCACGCGAATTGTCCATCCCGTGGTCCACGGTTCGAAAGGTCTTGCGGTCCATTCTGCAATAGTACCCATACAAGATTAATCTGGCACAACAGCTAAAATCTCAAGAATCTTCTCAACGAGCAGACTAGGCTTACCGCTTTCTTGCGAGGATGATTGTTGATGACCTGTGGCCGTGGAACATTCTATGGTCAGACGAAGCACATTTCGCCCTAGAAGGAGCGGTGAACACGCAGAACTGCCACTTATAGGGTGTCTCGGTCCCCCATGTCGTGTATGAAAAGCCATTACATTCTGAAAGCGTGACTGTATGGTATGGATTCAATGCTGATTTTATTCTAGGCCCCCTTTTCTCTGAGGAAGTGACACAACGAGGTCCTGTAAGATGTTCTGTGACAAGTGCACGGTATTATGAACTTCTTGCATAGCATGTGATTCCTGCTTAGCGAGAACGACGATGCTTGGAAACCACATTCTTCATGCAAGATGGAGCACCTCCTTATATTGGTCGACAAGTATAGGAACTGCTTCGTGCCAACCGTGGAGATAATTGTGTGATCTCTAAAAGTTTTCCAGATGCGTGGCCTCCATGTTCTCCCAATTTTCACTCTGGGGATATTTGAAAGATCAGGTCTATCAACAAAGCGTACGGACTGGGCCTGAGCTGAAAGGCAGGATTAGACAACATGTCTCAGACATTCCCGAAAAAACGCTTCATGCAACAATTGACCATACTGTGCTACGCTTCCAACATGTCACTGACGCAGGGGGCGTACATGTAGAACAAATGCTGTATCAAACAAAAACCTTGCCTGCTTGTTTAAAACAATAAATCTAGTTTTAAAATCTCCATTTGTCATTCCACACCTCCTCATTTTCAGATGGTGGTGAAAATCAGCACTAATTTTTTTTCTTTCCGGCATTCTCTCCCCCACGGTCTGAGTAGCCGAAATTTCATTTTGCATCACAATCGGTTCATTAGATTGGGCATCTAGGAAGCTCTGAATAGGCGAACTTATTTAATAACTTACTATAATTTTAATTTTTACTCTATTTTTCTCGCGTACAATACTTTTTGAGTAACCCAGGTAAATGAGATTATTAAGTACCAGAAGGTGCTTTATGCTATCAGTGTAGGGAAACGTGTCTGCCTGTCTGTTTGTCTGTTTGTCTGTTTCTCTGTCCGTCCGTAACTCTAATTCCTCCCAGGCTAAAAAAAGATTTTCAAAATCTTTTTCGTCGGTCGATGAATATGGTTTATGGCACGAACCAATCAGAATTATTATCTAAATCGGTTCATTGGCACTTGCACAAATGGTACTTCTATTTTCCCAAATAGTAATTTTCAATGGGAAGATATATTAAGTAATATATCAAACAAAACGTAATAACGAGATAAGGTGCATCACATAAGTATAGGACTACCCATATTTTCCCATTTCTGCAAGAAACAAAATAAAATAAATAAAACATTGTCACTGTATCAGATTTTCACAGCTATTATTTATTGTTTCTAAAGAAAATAATGAAAAACAAACAACAACAAGAATGAGAATTTATAAAAATAGAAATTAAGCTGTCCCTTAAGTATAGGACCAGCATCACTTAATGCCCAATAAATCATCCCATTTTTCAATATTTTTGAAAATTCGGTTTGGCACAGTTATGACCAGGTTATGCAGATAATCTGAATTAATTTCTTCCCAGGCATTCAACACAGCATACTTTAATTCTTCTATATTGCGGTACTGTTTACCAGCTGCGTAAACAGATCTGGCTAAAGCGCCCCCTACATTTTCCACTGGATTGATATCTGGAGATAGGGCAGGCTAGTCCATAATTTGCACCCAATTTGCTAAAAACCACTCATACGTGCTGTTTGCACGGTGAACTAGGGCATTATCTTGCTGGAAAATCCATCTGGCCCCTCCAATCTTCTCCCCAAACGGTATAAGATGAATATCAAGCAGATCTTGATAATCTGAAGTCTTTATTCTTCCACTAACCATAGCTAAATTGGTTCTACCATTCCATCCGAAGCCAATCCAGACCATAAGTGATCCTCCTCTCTGTTGCCATATGAAATACATTTCTTCTGACCTCCTGATGTCATGCCAGTAATATTGCCAGCCGTCTGGCCCATCTAAATTGAATTTTTTCTCCCTCGCTTCCAATCTTCTGTCCAGAACATCACCGACTGGGCAAAAGGCCAGCCGTTTCTGCTTGTTGTGCAGTTGGAGTGCAGGTTGCTGTTTTCTTTTCGTGTACACAAGAGATGACGCCTGCTTCATAATCCGTTGCACAGTTGATTTTGATACTGGAACATCTTCAGAATTGGCTACCACACGCAAAAATGTTGTGGGGTCTTTCATTTTTTAATAATCGCCCTTTTTCGTCGATTAGTCGTCCTTTGGGGTCTCCCAGGTCTCTTTTTCTGGCCACACTGAGCACCAGCTTTCAAATAATTAAGTACAGCTTTATGTGACCGACTTATAGCCTTTCCTATACCTCGAGCATTCACTCCAGAAGCTTTCAAAGCATCAATTTGACCCCTCTCATAGTCTGACAAGGTGGTGTTACGAGGCATTGTGTTCAAGTTGCTTGTTTATAGCCACTTGAATGTTTTTGTGGAGGCAGCCCTATTAGGTAATTAATCTATTGACTGATTAATCACTGCTTTGTTAATTTTTCTGCTCGAAAAACGGCATTAAGTGATGCTGGTCCTATACTTATGGGACAGCTTAATTTCTATTTTTATAAATTCTTATTCTTGTTGTAGTTTGTTTTCCATTCTTTTCTTTGGAGACAATAAATAATAGTTGTGAGAATCTGATACAGTGACAATGTTTTAATTATTTTATTTTGTTTCTTGCAGACAAGGGAAAAAATGAGGTGTGGTCACCACACGACTTTCTTATACATAAATGTCCTAGTCCAAACATAGAAAAAAAATAAAACAACTGTCCAAAATGGCTATAAAATTTTTAAAAAAGTTTGTGAATAAAAGTTACTTCAAATTAGCTTTTAAACACTTTGGTATAGATTCTAAATTTTCATATACCATCTTCTTTAGCCTATATTAGCAAAAAACAGGATTTTGTCAGGAGTGCAACTGGTACTTCCGGTTGAAATTTTGAAAAATTTTCTTTGCAAAGGTTGTTTAAAATTAGCTTTTGAGCACTTTTGTATACTTTACAAATTTTCCTATTCCGTCTTATTTCCCTTATATTAGCAAAGAACTGGATTTCAAAAAGAGTAGAACTGGTACTTCCGTTTGGAATTTTGAAAATTTTTCTTAACAAAAATTGTAATTGTAACACTCTTTAGTCCCTTCAAAATTTTCATAAACGCAATGGTTAACGAGATATTTCAAAATTTATATTTTGGCGCTGGAGTAAACTGATACTTCCCGTTCACCGATTCCACTGGAAAACTAATCAGACCACCCGAGGAAGATTATAATCTTAAGTTTAAAGTTTGATTTCGACAGCTTTGGACGTTACCGTGGACGCTATCGTGGACACACACACACATGCAGACTGACACACAGACAGGCACACAGACATTTTCCAGAAATCAGTTTTTCGTTATCTAGGGACCCTAAAATGTATAGATCAGTGAAAATCTGGAGGCCGAAATTTTTCGTGATTACAATACTTCCTTATACTATGTATAAGA
The DNA here is from genome assembly GCA_023313115.1 of Rhysida immarginata. Lineage (NCBI taxonomy): Eukaryota > Metazoa > Arthropoda > Chilopoda > Scolopendromorpha > Scolopendridae > Rhysida > Rhysida immarginata. The sequence continues at coordinate 506,156 of JAHWFO010092368.1, forward strand.
AAGCAATATGGGTGGTCCTATACTTAAGTGACGCACCTTAGAAGCGGTTATTCATTACTATTTTCGTCAACCGATGAATATGGTACATGGCACGAAAAAAGCACAAATATTATCCAAATCGGTTCAATATCACATGCACAAATGGTACCTTTACGACCCCACCTAGCAATTTTCAATAGAGAGATATACAGGGTCTTTATAATTAAAGTGCCATTTTGGCATGACCATAAAAAAAATCTACTGGATCAAAAGCTATAATACTTGGTAATATTATACAAGAGGGCATGGGAAGTTCATACCCACTAAAAAAAATAGTTCAAAATGTCACCACCAGCATGGAATGGCAATCTATGCAATATTTGTATACGAAATTAGACATGAAGACACAGGTTAACAATGGTGTAACCTGCTTTCATTAAATGGTGGAGTCCACATTCAAAATGTAACTAAGTTTAGTAGCGATTAAAGACTTGTTAACCTGTGTCTTCGTGTCTAATTTCGTATACGAATATTCAATAGAGCGCCATTCCATGCTGGTGGTGACCTTTTGAAATATTTTTTTTTTTTTTTTGGTGGGTATGAACTTCCCATGCCCTCTTGTATAATATTACCAAGTATTATAGCTTTTGGTCTAGTAGTTTTTTTTTATGGCCATGCGAAATGGAACTTTAATTATAAAGACCCTGTATTAAGTACGGTAATATATGAAACAAATCTTAATGAGGAGATAGAAGCAGATATAAATTACTATTTCCGCCAATTGATAAATATGGTTCCGGGAATGAACCATTTTGAAAGTGGTTGTAATCGAAACAGTGGCACGTGCTTTCATGGTACCCTTATGACATCCTCAAAAATTTTCAATGATAAGATATGGCATGTAAAATATATCAAACAACTGAATGTTAAGCCATGAATGAATATAACGTAAAATTAATTATAGTCGAAATTGGTTCCAAGGAACCCGGCTTAGCGGAACCATTGTGGCTCATTGGAACTTTCAATGCTAAGATATGGCTTGTAATATATATCAAACAACTTGGAATGCGTCATAAATGAATACAAGGTAAAACAATGACAGTCGAAATTGGTTTCAAGGAACCTGGTTTAGTAGAATCCATATGGTTCATTGGAACTTTCAACGATAAGATATAGCATGTAATATATCAAACAACGTGGACAGATGTGTCATGAATGAATATAACGTAAAATTAATGATAGTCGAAATTGGTTCCAAGAAACCTGGTTTATTGGAACCATTGTGGTTCATTGGAACTTTCAATGCTAAAATATTGCATATAATATATCAAACGACGTGGAATGATGTGTCATGAATGAATATAATGTAAAATTTATGATAGTCGAAATTGATTTCAAGGAACCTGGTTTAGTGGAATTCTTATGCTCATTGGAACTTTCAATGCTAAAATATGGCATGTTATAAATCAAACAACTTCGAATGATGTGTCAAAAATGAATACAAGGTAAAATTAATGGTAATCCAAATTGGTTCAAAGGTACGTGGTTTAATGGTATCATTATAGTCCATTAGAAACTTACAATGTTAACATAGGGCGATTAAAA
>JAHWFO010092386.1:0-14314 GCA_023313115.1 Rhysida immarginata
CCCGACATAAAGGCAAATGCGACGAAGGCGCTGAAGGACATCACAAATAAAGCGTTCCAGGACTGTTTCCAAAAGTGGAAACACCGTTGGGATAAGTGTGTGCGTCGGGGAGGAGAGTACTTTGAAGGAGACCCAGATGTGTAACTTCTGAATAAAGTATATTTTGTTTTATGACGTCAGTCTACGTATTTTTTAAACAGACCTCGTACACTGAATGGCCAGATCATTATGACCACCTCACATTTGTAGGGCAAATTAGCTTGACTTCGAACTGAGGTTGCTAGAGGGCCAGACCATTATAAATAGGGAATCAGGTTGTTTACCACGACAGCAGAAGTGATTTGTTTCTGAAGATATGGGTAAACGACGCATTTTCAGAGCCTTTCAACGTGGGATGATTGTCGGCACTCGGAGCCATGGAGCGAGTATCAGCAAAACAGCTCCATTCATTAAATGTTCAAGAGTAGCTGTTGTTAAAGTGTTTAAAAGCCAGACTGTCGGCCAAAAAAACTGGGCCTCAAAGTGCACGTTGTGGTCACCAAAATGACTTATAAATGATGAGGTGGAACGGAGAGTGGCAAGAACTGGTACAAGACAGCAGAAGGGCAACAGTGCATCAAATTACTGCAGATCTTAATCAGGGATCCTCTCAAATGATCTCTAAACGAACTGTTTGCTGTACACTAATTACACTACATGATCAAAGGAGTTGGGACACCCCTGTGAACACCTGGAAATGGAGTGACAGTCTGGGAAGTGTTTCGCGTGGACTGGACTGGGCCCGCTCATCAAGGCAGACGGAAACCTCAATGCTGGTGGCTACAGGACCATTCTGGATAACGAGCCACTTCCAGGGCTGTGGAAACACTTTGGCGATGGGCCGTTCCTCTTCCAGCATGACAGTGCGCCTTGCCACAAAGCAAGATCCATATCCGACTGGTTTGACGAGATGCGGGTTGAAGAACTAGATTGGCCCGCCCAGAGTCCTGATCTCAACCCCATCAAACATCTTTGGGACGAATTGGAATGACGTGTGAGATCCATTATGGTTCGCCCTACATCTGTCCAGGAACTGGCCACGACACTCCTCGAGGAATGGAGGTCAATACCTGTGGACACATACCGTAAACTTGTGGGCAGTTTGCCATGTAGGGTAGAGGCAGTGATAGCAGCTCGGGGAGCTCCTACACACTGCTCATTGAAGCTTTTTGCAACTTTATGGTAGAGCAACAGGTGTCCCAACTCCTTTGATCATGTAGTGCATATGGGATATGGAAGACAAAGACCTGTTCAAACATCTTTGCTGTCTGCAGTTAACAAGATAAAACGTCTCTGTTTCATACAGGAACACAAGGATTGGACAGTCGAGCATTGGAAAAAATTTATGTGGTCTTATGAATCACATTTCCACTAGCATCATGCAGATGGCAAAGTGATAATTTGGCAGAAACATGAAAGCATGTACCCCGCATACATGAGTACAGCCCTTCAAGCTGGTGGGGTAGTGGTAAGGTTTGGGGCATGATTTGGGCCCTTTAATTCGTGTGAAACGTCGTCAGAATAGCACAACATGCCTAAGTATCATTACTGATCAAGTTTCTCCTATCATGTTGATGGCGTATCCCAATGGAGATGACTTCTTCCAGCAAGACAATGGTGTTCGTATTGTGCAGGAGTGGTTTCAAGAACATGAGGGAGACTTTACTTTGCTTAGGTGGCCCCCACAATCACCAGATCTCAATCCAATTGAATATTTGTGGGACGAAGTTGAAAGAGCCATCAGGCAGCTGGTTCCACAACCATCAAATCTCACACAACTAGATAGCGCTATTCATCAGGCATGGTGTCGGATTCCTCGCATCACCTTTCAACATTTCATGGAGTCAATGCCAAGAAGAATTGCTGCAGTATTGAAGGCAAAAGGTGGCCCGGCAAAGTACTCATGGGGTGGTCATAATAATCTGGCCTATCGTTGTATTGTGTACATCACTCCTAAATTTTCCAAATGCATTTTCATTAAACTTTCAATGAAATCTTTTGTAATTATATAAAGTTTCCAGTTTACTTGATTCCATTTTATCTTTCATAACCTTATCTTCACAAAATGATGCTTCTGGTCAATATGCTTATTATGCTTATTTTTTCTTCGATTCTTGAACGGGCCACCTCTGGCCCTGTGGAGTGCAGCAATACAGCGTGGTTGTGAGTCTGCAAGTCCCTGGTACACTTCTGGAAGCAGTTGACACCAGATAGTCTGCAGAGCCGAACATAGTTGCTGCCCGTTCGTGGGTGGAGAATCAAGTGCCCGGAGCCTGACTTCAAAAGCATCCCAGATATGATCGATGGGATTCATGTCAGGGCTCCGGGCTGGCCAGCTCAGTCGTTGGACCTCTCCTGCATGCTCCTCGAACCATTCGCGGACGACATTGGAGCGATGTGGTGGAGCATTGTCATCTTGAAAGACTGCTACGTCGTCAGGGTGTTGAAATGTCAAAAACGGGTGCAGATGGTCTCCGATGAGTTGACCATACCGTGGACCATTCAACGTTTGGTCCAGAATAACCAGAGGGCCCATTCCAAACCAGGAAAAAGCACCCCAGACCATCACTGACGCCCCACCACCCTGCACCACCACCTGCTGGAATGCGGGATCCATCGTTTCGTGAGGTCTGCGCCACACACGGTGCCTCCCATCAGCGTGGTACAGTTGATATCGTGACTCATCTGACCATATGACGTTACGCCACTGTTGCAGAGTCCAGCCACGATGGTCGGTGGCAAATGCACGCCGGAGTGTCCGATGACGCTGGGTAAGCATTGGCACCCGTGTAGGGCGACGGCTGCCAAACCCGAGGGCATGCAGATTCCGACGGATTGTCCACCGAGAGACGTTTCTAGTGCGGCCAGTATTGAACTGGTCTGTGATTTGCTGCACTGTTGCACTCCTGTCTCTCTGAATCATTCGTCCCAGGTGTCGCCAGTCACGATCATTCAGGGCAGCTGGACGCCCGGTATGGTGCCTGTTGTGGACTGTGATGCCTTCATCCAGCCATTCCCGATACACCCTGGAGACAGTTGAGCAGAGAAAGCCAAATTCGTGCACCACTGCCGAAATGGAACATCCCATGCGTCGGGCACCTACTATCATACCCCGTTCAAAAGACGTCAACTCGCGACGACATGCCATTTCTGATTAATCACTTATCCAAGCTCTTCCCACAACGTCTAATGGTCCATTCCCAGAATCCGTTACCCCTGTGAATTCGTGAGCCATGTCCATCAATCAATGTGCTTGTTATCCCATGAGTTTTGCTAACTCAGTGTATATCAATTCCACCCTCCCCCCTTTTTATTTCCGCAATTACTACAAAACTAAATACTCACAAAGAAAGAAAAAATGACATCTATCTAATTCATGAAATATCATAACGAAGCTTATAATGGGCGCATATGACTCGAAACAATAAACACACACAGGCTACAGTCACATCTCAATAGGAATTGGTAGCAGCAACAACCTCGAAGTCGAAAAAGCAACTCCCTCGGCTGTTTCAAAACTAATGACTGGAAGTTAAGTTTGAGAAAGAGACATCTGGATTTAAAGAAGAAAATAAAGTCCTAAGTATTATAAAGCTACGTGTTAATGCCTACAGCAAGTTTGACATCAGAATCTGTACTGACATCAACGATTTTTTGTAATTTCCAAACTTGTATCACATGACTCGTCTCATGAAAAATACCCCCTCCATCCATCCCTAATAATACTCTTTTTTGGAGCTTGAACGTGTACCTCTCTTTTGCACATTGTGACATTCTGCTTAAGGTGTATGCTGAATTCAGTTGTTTGCCAGTCACTATATACAACCTCTGACAATTAAATTCGGTGAATGACGACACAGTGCTAAGGGTCGTAAGAGTGCGCCAGCGTCGTATTTTCCCCCGAACAGGTCGAAACATGTTTAAACAAATTTGAGAGAATCAGTGAGTGCTGCGTGTTTAAACAGGAAATTGAAGAGTCAAGGTGTAGTGTGCGCGGTCAAGACCCAATATGGATCGGCGAACGAAAGACACTCACGAAATGGTAACAACACTTTACAAAGAAAGTGCTATCACTTTGAATTGTGTTTATGATTGGTTTAAACGGTTCCGAGGAGGCCCGAACACCGTGGAAGACGTTCCTCGAAGTGGCCGGACATCCAACGTAATGATACGACCCAACTGAAGGCTATCCCTAAAAACGACTACGCCAGGAGCTTCCAGGACTTGTACAGTCGTTCCCGGAAGTGCATTACTATCGACGGGGATTACTTTGAAGGATAGTAACTGCTGTTTCATGTAAGCCAGCAATCCACTCGCAATTCTGAGGTGAGTTGAACGTATCGATTCTCCTAGTGACAAAACAATCCAGGGACGAAGTGAATGTGACGAGCTGAATACATTGAGTCGACTGAGTGGCAAAACAATCCTGGGACAAAGTGAACGTGGCGATTTAAACGAGATGTGATCCAAAGTGACTATGATCAAGTGTCGTGTGATGAAACTACCTGCTTGTTAACATCCCTTGATCCCTTCCCAAAAGATCACATTTCTACTACTCTTACCCCTCCCCTCAAGTGGTTGTTAACAGTGATCAGTTCCTTGCCCTCCTCCTCCCCTTCTACGAGGCCTGTGAGAAAAGTATCCGACCTTCGGCTGGAGAAAAAAAAAAAATTACACACCTGGAGCATTGGAAACCTAATCACCCTCTCAGTAGTCTCCTTGGGACTCCCCACACTGCTCCCAGCAGTGCCGCCATTGTTGGAAGTATTCTGGAAAACATCTTTCAGAATGGAGTTTAGCTCGGCTGTCGTTGCAGCCATAATGTCCTCTCTTGTCTGAAATCGCGTTCCTTTCAATGGCCTCTTGAGTTTGGGAAACAGCCAAAAGTCGCAGGGGGCCAGGCCAGGAGAGTAAGGATTCTGTTGTACCACGGGAGTCGGGTTTTTCGCCAAAAAAGTCTGAATCGAGTTTTTCAATGTAGTCCCTCTGCTTTTCAATGCATTTCCGCCACCTAGTCGGGAGGACATGGACATCTCAGGAAAAAAATCTTTTGGCTGCACGTGCAGCCACTCATGCATCGCCTGTTTCACTTCCATGTCGGTCTCGAACTTGTGGCCACCTAAGGAGTCCTTTAGTGAACCAAAGATGTGGAAGTCGGAGGCCGCGAGGTCAGGAGAGTAAGGAGGATGGGGGAGGCACTCCAGACGCAAGTCGCCACGGTCGCACCAGCCTTATGAGGTCGCGTGTTGTCATGCTGAACAAGAACATCATGGATTTCTATTGGTTTCGTGCCTTCGCTGTGTAGGAAACAGATCATTCCACACTGCTCTTCTTTGGTGCATTCCAACAGAGGGCCGCCATATTGGAAACAAGCATATGGCCCCGCTGGGTCATGCGGGGACACGGGACCAATGCCAATTGATGGCGGGAGAGTCCACGCGCATGCGATCACAATGGGAGCAGTTTTCGATTTTCTACAGTGGTTTTCCGGTTTTCAATTGACTCAGCCTCGTACTTGACCATGTGGTCTATGGATGGAGAAAGAGAATGCCAAAAAAAATAAATAAATAAGTGATAATATAATTGCTTAAGAATACCTTGATTTCTACTGGCTGCAAGACTGGTATTTGTTGCCGTCAAAGGTCCATCATCATTATTATCATAGCTTAGTTCCTGAAATAATTTTTAGTAATATTAAGAGATGGAAATAGAAAGGGAAAAAAATAGCTGCAATCTTGACTGGGACAAGGAAACCATGAGCATTCATCTTGATATTCTATCCACTCAGGCAGCACAGATATACAGATACTTAAAAGGCTACACTAATGAAATGTGCTATGTGCTTATGGTTTCTGGTTCAAATCCAGGTAATGGATTTTTTCCATTCTGTTTTCATGTGTTTTCAACCCATTCAATATTGCAGTATATCATATTCTAAATATTAAAACATATACTAAACTACCGTAAATATTCTACTATAACGCGAATTTTTTTGGCCTAAAAAAGCATCTAAATTTGCTTGGTCGCGTTATACTAGAGGATAAAAATCAGCCCTCCGACGACTGCGGCCGATCGTCGATAATAACAACATCGATAATAACTTCTCCCAAACATTGATAAATAGGCCTACTTCCAAACTGCCTCGAACCAAAGCCTACAAGAAAATATTATGTAGTGAAAATATTAAACTGAATAAAGATTACTTGCCTTTTTATTTATGTACTATTGTGTTTTTTTGTCGATGTGCGAATGAGAAAGCTTTCCCTATCAATGTAGGGCTATAAACTTCCAGACTGCCTCGAAGTTGAGGCAGTTGCTTTTGTCGAAGTCGCTTTCTGTGCTGATGACATTCAGACAAATTGGCCGGGTATTATACATTAATTACATTGCATATAATGTCCAGTTCATTATACAATATATTAATTCACTTTTTATTTGAATTACTCGTCGCCAACATCTAACAACATCGATTTTTTTTCTATATAAGTTCGTACATTTTATTTCTCGCGAGGAGTCAAAAATGGGGGTCGCGTTATACAAGAGGATAGGATTTTTGCCGATTTTTTGGGCCGAAAAAGTGGAGTCGCGTTATACAAGAAGTCGCGTTATAATAGAATATTTACGGTACTAAACACAGGGTTCACTCTAAAATCAAAAAACTACGAGTCAATTTGATTCCTGAACATCTGAAACTGAAACTAAAATCATCAAATTTTAATAATTGCCAATTAAATTTTATTTCAAAATTTTGTAACGTATAAACATCATTGTACACTGTGGACCTGTTCAAAAGCGGTCGTCGGGAGGCACGATTTAACGACCGCATTAGATCAAGCCCCACCCCCCAGATATGATCAAAAAATACGAAAACGAAAAATTACATGATATACGAGGGGAGATCCAAAAGTAAGTTGCACTTCCACGGTATGGCCATTTATTACACCACCTATACAAAAGCAACACGGCTATAGCAGCATACAATGTAGGTTCACTTTTCCACGTAGTCCCCAAGAGACCCTAAACATTTATCCGAACAATCAACCAACTTTTCGATTCCGGATGCATAGGAATCTCCTCCAGCGTTTTGTAACCACACAGTGACAGCAGCTTTCACCTTCTCGTCATTTCGAAATTGTTGTCCACCGGTTTTATGCGCTGATTCTCTCTAATGATCGCATCCACACGGTCAACATTTGCAATGGAACGGGACGTTGCGGGCCTGCCTACGCGATCTTCGTCTGTGATATCCATGCGTCCTGCTTCAAATTGTTGACACCACTTTACAATTCCTTGCCGGGAAATTGCACACTTTCCATACACAGCAGCGATTTCACGATGAATGTCTGTGCAATTCACCCGTTTGGCCCATAGAAATCAGATTGCTGCTCGCACCTCAAGTTTGGAGTGGACATCAGTTGACGCGCCATTGCTTTTAGCCTGCTAGTGAATCAAATATAAAATGAACTCTGAGCGATGCCCACATCATTGGTGATGGCGATGCTCGACCAAGTGAGGGGCCCATCGAATTCTCATGAATTAAATTATCATACACTTAGATAACGCAACTTATGTTTCTATGCCATCAGAATTTACCCAATGCATATGCTAACCAAGTAATACCAAATAAAGAGGGAGGAGACTGGGTGAATGGTGCCACCCACCAGAAGCCAGTTTAACATCTAGGTAGACGTCGCATGGTTCCTTTAAAAACACCTACACATGTGAGGGGGGACCACTGAAACCCTCTCGGGTGACACGCATTGACTCTCGATTGGTGTCCTGCTCGCGGGCTTCGGCGCCAGCGATAAAGCAAGGAACCCTACACCATGCAGCTCAATGGCACTTAACAGCCCCAACTGTATTAAGAAATTATTGTGCTGTTAATATTAAATAAGGAAAATAGCTACATTAATTCTTCTCGTGATATATCCACTTAAATGCAACAAGAGACATTTTTACAAAGCCTACTTAGAGGCTCCCTCACTAGCACTTAAAGCAACACCGTTCCACTGGTCCAGCACGGCTGAGAAAACAGTTCCCAGATTCAAAGGACACTACATCACAATATCAAATGTCAACTGTTGATCCTTCTCACAGCGCGTCAAAGAAACATAACAAATGTACTCACCACACAGTGTCTTCAAAAACATAAAGCTTTTTACCGTCCATCCAGAAGTCCGGCGGTCCAGCCACGGCAGCGTTCGAATCCCACATCTCACCCGACGTACATTAGAACGAACACACGTAAAAAGAACCACCACAAAACTAATTAAACCACCTAAACATAACATAAAAGCACAATTCCGGAGGATGCTTTGAATGAATATTAATTGGGACTGACATCACGGAATTAAACTAAAACACGCCTATGTGAACACGCTCACGCAATTCTTTTTGTCACTCTCCGCCATTAAAAAAAAAACGCTCCAGAGAGCTCCAGCCCAGTGTTTTCTAGCACATGACTTAACACAACAACCCCGACAGAAAAACTTCTCTGTAACCACGTTTACTTATTTTTTTTTTTTTTTGACAAAGCTATAACTCGAGGTTGACGCTGTTTTTTCGAAACAATGTCAGCCTAGCAAACACGACCTCTGTTGCAACGAACACATTGTTACAACAGCGATCGTTCAAACAACTTACAACAATGAGAACAATCACGACAACGCAATAGGCGAAGTGCCGCTTCATAACAAATAATAACATCATTTTAAAAATAACCTTTTCCCCCAACACACGTAAAAGGAATAATATGTAAGAAAAAATAAACGTAACAAACTTCGCAATAAGAACCGGGAATAGCAAGGAGGCTGTTCCGCCGAGCTATATGTTAATACTGACATGGAATGTCACACCTCTGTTAAGCCTGATACACATTGGCACTATGCCTTTGAATGCTTACCCCCGATTTCAATCAAAGGTGCAGGGCATATTCAGCTGTTTTAAACAAGGCACATGTAGCACGGCAGATTTAAACCACAACCCTTAGTAACATAACTTACACCGTCCCCAATATATTGTGCTAAAGATAAACATCTCCAAGGTGTCGCGTCCAACGACTGCAGTGCAGGGAAGGGTCTATAACGCCAAGTGTCGGAGATGGGCTTCTAATACTGCTTAACGCAACCAGACCTGGTTCCACAGAACCTATTTGCCCAAGTACCAACGCTCCAGACACGCCATGTGCCCCTTTTTAATCAATTAACAACAGTGTAGCACAGAAACCCTTGCATACCACAATTCACCTCTTGAACTGTAAGGTCACTGCTGGCCATCCCATGCACGGGCGAACTTGTACACTAGCCACAGACGTTAGTGATTCATGACACGTTGCCACTAGGATGCTAGCTGACCGACCCCTCAAGACTGCTAAGTTTTCCCTGGATACCCCCCCTCCTTCAGTCAGCTCGGTTTTGGACACCCTTAAGCCTGCCCCAGACCGAGGACGCTCAGCCTTACAAACTCATGACATAACAGAGTTTCAGAACACATCGTGAATACATTGCCTGGCAGAACTACTAGGTCAAAGTGTCAACGAGTGCTCAAAGGGATGGCTCTATAGTCATCTGGGCGGGTGCAGAATAAAGACAACACATATTACGCACAAAATAAGAACTGACCACAGACGATAAACACCCAATGCCAGCTCACCCGTATGTGTGTTCTTCTACACACGATACAGATATGATGAATACACATTGACCCTTTGATGTCCGAAACAATAACAATAGAGACACAAATACGTTTCGCAGATTCTTCTTATCTTGGACATTAGCAGCTGATGTACTACTATCACACGCAATCGTACATTATCATGAACTCGGAACTTGGGGAAAAGAACTCGCTTTAGGCCCACAATGATCGCTAAATCAAGTTGTGGGGACTAAAGCCATTTAACATCGAAGTAGATGGGTAACACCAACCTGATGCATTTTTCCTCTCATCAGATGCGATTAACTTCCGACGATAGCAGAGGCGAATGACAGTTTTTTTAAATACCAATGATTTTAACATGATCGCTACGTCTTCCAACACCCAGGCAACAACAACCTCAACAACAGTTGTTCTAAACAGAAAAAAAAACCCAATAATAATCATATATCTGCTTGTCTTTCCCCTTTCTATGTTTTTTTTGAACACGAGCTTCCCTGCCCAACTTAAACAATACTCATCAACGATCTTCTCGGAAGGGATGACGAAACGAATTCCAGCATCCACTCCGAGAAAGACAACAAAGGCTCCATACCACTGAGCACACTGTTACTCTTCAGCAACAGCTACTTAAAACTACTTATAAGTAACAATGCTCCTCATAATCAACACATTAATAAAATAACAATGACCCTTGTTACAAAACTAAACATCGATGTTTATATTTTTATTTCACCTTTCACAAAAACTAAAATTAACATTAAACTTGAACGCTCAAACAACACACATCGCCATTATATGTGTTCACACATCATAAACATCCTGGAATGAAAATCAAGTTCAAAAACCGCAATCGTAGTAAATCGAGTTGCGTTAGTTCGACTCCCCCCTCAATAAATAAAATCGGATGACTGTACATTAGATGATCAAAAAAAAATTCGATAAAACACAAAAAACATAGAAGAATTAACAAAATAAATGGAGATGGAAAAGTGGGCAGAAAATCGAGGAAAAAAGTGAATTCTTCGTAAAAGATCGAACGTTCAACACGACTTGTACAGGGTGGTTATAATTAAAGTGACACCATTTAGACCCTTCTAGCAGCCGTTCTGGTAATCAGATTTTGACGAAACTTGATATATATGTTATACAGACCACGGGGAAGAGAATTTTGCAATAAAAAAAGTTTAGTTCACATTTTGACCACTACGTCAAAATATGGTGCTGGTCATGTAAGAAACTATCTGAGAATTTTTACTCAATCCGAGACGTTATGCAAATGAGATGTAAAATCAGAAAAGCTTTACAATGACAGTGGAACTAAATTTAAAGTCATTCTTCACGATGGCTTTAGCTAAATAGGATCGAGCTTTATTGGTCAAGTTTTTTACCAGAACTGCAATAATGCTTCCTTCTGCTGCACTAAGAGAACATCAACGAAATGGGTCCATTAATGGTTTAAAAAAGATCATTAAGAAATGAGAAGAAACTGATGAGTTGGGTGTGCTGCCAGGGAGAGGAAACGAATTGCAAACGAGACTGTGGAAGACGTTGCTGCTGCTGTAGTGGAGAGTGCTTCGAGTTCCCAATTTTCTTCAGCAAGTGCTCGAGCCGTATCACGTGATTTGTCTATTCCGTGGTCTACGGTACAAAAAGTTTTGCGTTCCATTTTAAAGTGGCATCCATACAAGATCCAGGTGGTTCAAAAGTTGCTTCGTGAAGATCCGGAAAAACACACTGATTTTGCTTGCCAGTTTCTGTCGATAATGCATGGCCATGGAACATTTTGTGGTCAGATGAAGCGCATTTCACACTAGATGGAGCAGTGAATGCTCAAAACTGTCGCATCTGGGGTACTGAAAAGCCGATGGTTGTGCATGAAAAGCTTTTGCACTCTGATTATGTGACTGTATGGTACGGATTCACTTCACATTTCCGTTCTTGGCCCCTTTTTCTTTGAAGAGAACACTCCTCAAGGCACTAACAGATGTTCAATCACTGGTGCTCGTTCCTGCAAACTTCTGCAGCAGAAAGTCATTCCTGCTTTACAAGAAAGACAATGTTTAGACACTACTGTCTTTATGCAAGATGGTGCAATACCCCACACTGCACAACAAGTGAAGGCACTCCTTCGTGCTCATTTTGGAGACGATCGGGTGATTTCGAGAACTTTTCCAACTGCATGGCCTCCTCGCTCACCGGACTTAAACCCTTGTGACTTGTGGTTGTGGGGATATTTGAAAGATAATGTCTATGGAGGAAGAATACGGACTGTCCCTGAATTGAAAGCAAGCATAACACGCCATATCACTGCGATTCTTCAGGAAACCCTTCTGTGGAACATGCAATAATGTGCTTTGAACATGGCATTGACACAAATGGAAGGCACATTGAACAAATGCTCTCATTTTATAAATTTCTCTGCATCTAACTTGTTTTTGTTATTATTCATGCGCCATATTTTGACGTAGCGATCAAAATGTGAACTAATTTTTTTTATTGCAAAATTCTCTTCCCCATGGTGTGTATAACGTATATCTCAAGTTTCGTCAAAATCTGATTACCAGAACAGCCGCTAGAAGGGTCTAAATGGTGTCACTTTAATTATGAAATTCAGAAATGTTATTAAATGAAAAGTAAATGTCAAAAATCATGAAGAGAGATACCTTTCGAAAAAATTTTTTTTAAATGAAATGTAAAATAAAGGTTCAAAGATCGTATAGAGCTACCTTCCGAAAAAAAATTTTAAACTGGAAGTTAGAAATCAGGAGCCATGCCAAAACTGCTTTGCATCAAACCGCATTCGAACGGGTCCGCAGTGTATTATCAAAAGTAAATTACTTAAATTGTAAAGTAAATATTTGTGCGAATGAACATAAATGATAAATTTTAATTTTATTAAAAACCGAAGAAACACCTCTTATCCACAAAATATTTTACTAGACATATACGTATTTCGAACCCTTTGGGTTCATTATTCAATATTTTGTGGATAAGAGGTGTTTCTTCGATTATTACGAGGTGCATCCAGAAAGTAAGTTTCCCAATGTTTTCCCCTTTAAAGTAAATGTAATTAGCCGTGTCAATTGCGCATGCGTAACAGATCTATGACGTACCAATCATATGCCAGCCGGACAGGTCCCGCCTCGTGCCAGTAGCATGGTAGTAATGGTCCAAAATGGAAGCTCTTATTTCTTCTCCCGCCGCCTGCGAGGTTCGGTCGGTGATAAAGTTCTCGAATGCACAAAGCATTGCGCCAATTGAAATTCATCGTCAGCTCTGTCAGGTCTATGGGCCGAACATCGTGAATAAGCAGATGGTGCGTCGCTGGTGTAGGGAGTTTTCCGAAGGTTGTCAAAGTGTCCACGACGAAGAGCGCAGTGGGCGACCATCGCTTCACGTGTGCGGCAGTGCGTGATGGAGAACCGTCGCTTCACGATTATGGAGCTGAGCACCCATTTTCCGCAGATATCGTGATCCCTGTTGCACGAGATTGTCACTAAGCACCTGCTGTTCAAAAAATTGTGGTTCCATTCGCAGGCGGCAGAGTTGTACGACAGGGGGATACAAAAGTTGATCCCACGATACGACAAGTGTCTCAATTCTGGTGGTGGCTATGTTGAAAAATAGCTGAAACATTGCTGTACTTGTTGCCAATAAATAGGTTCCTGTAAGTGGGCGTTCTTTTTTTTTTTTTTTTTTAAATAGGGAAACTTACTTTCTGGATGCACCTCGTATGTCGCTTTCCACAGTTACTCAATGATTTTCATTCTTTAATTATATTGTTTTTCTTTGTTTTGTTGAGATACTGTATTAGTTTTGGTAATACTAAACTTTCCCTTACCAAATTTTCTTCAACTTCTGGCTTGACAAAATAACAATCTTGAGTTCCTTCTACGAAAAAAATTATTTTTAAAATGTTAACAAAATCAGGACAATCGGTTTTGATCTAAGTTCCTAAATTCGACTTCAGTTTTCCAATGGTAAAACTTACCTGAAACTGAAGCTGATGTGAGGTTCAAAGCTTTAAAATTCCGTTCGACACAAGAAATTGGAACAAATTTATGCGGAAAATAATGAGAAAGCATGATGGCAATTTCTTTAAAGAAGGTGTTGTGATCAAGAAGATAAAGTAAAGCTTCTTTACCAAATATCACACTCTAAAATGAATCAGAACAAACATTTAAGATTAAGCCATTTTCAAAAGCCAAAATCCTAATCAACGTACGAGGCCTGTGAGAAAAGTATCCGACCTTATTTTTTTTTGCGAAAACCTGATGGATTTCAATCGCACGTGCTTGCATGAGCCGATCTTGAACCTTTGTGCGTATGCGTGAATTTTTTTTCCACCTCTCAATAGCGTCAGTTGCTGGCAATCAGCATTAGAGGGAAGTAGTGTGTTGTGCTCTCGTTGGCTTTTGATTTGGAGGCTTTCGGTGACGATGCTATGGTCGTACCCATACACCCAGGATTGTCACCAGTGATTATGGTGTTCATGAAGTCGGGGTCATTGTTTGCGGAGGCCAGCATGTCCTGTGAGACGTTAACACGAAGTTGCTTTTGCTCCGCCCCTCAGCAGCTTCGGCACGAATTTCGCCGCCACTCTCTTCATGGCCAAATCTTC
>JAHWFO010092387.1:0-16642 GCA_023313115.1 Rhysida immarginata
TCTTCTATCATGAACGTGCTTCGGAGGGCACGTTAAGCCGTCGGTCCCGGCTGCTACTGTCATCTCGTAGAGGCGTTAGTTACTAGGATGGCGCAAAACTCCCTCGAAGGCGAGGAGACAATCTACCCTCTGTACAAGATTAGATAAGTCGAAATGGAAACTATATTTAAACCAAGGAACACTGAGTAATATCGTACGATATCCATGCTTTATCCAAGTAAATATAGGTAAATTTTATTTTTCTTTCTCTTATTTTATACCATTTGATGCAAAGCTGTGTCCGTTACATACTATCGAGAAACTGTCTTTTATGATCTTTCCTAAAGTGGGAGCTGTTTGATACTTTTCCTCTAGAAATACGAGGTGCGATGAAGTTCCGGGGCTGGTTCATTTAAGATAAAGTATTTTATTTAAATACATTTACACAGTGTCCCCCTTTCAAAGCCATACAACGAGTCCAGCGTTCTTGCCACTTCAGGAGTGTGTCCTGAAGTCTTTTTGTTGAAACAGGCCAAGCACCTTCCGCGATTCGCACTGAATCTGTTCAAACATATCAAAACGGCGACCTTTATTTTCGGAAAGAGGGTAAAGGCTGCAGGAGCCAAATCTGGCAAGTAGGATGGGTTGGAAAGGAAATCATGTTGTCTTTCGCAAGAAACTCACGTGTGAGAAGAGTTCGGTGAGAGAGTGCATTATTGTAGTGGAGCATCCAGTCTTTTTCACGCCACCCATCTGGTCGCTATCGCCGAACGTCCTCCCTGAGATTATTCGTTGCTCGCATTTGCTCGTTTTCAAATATAATGTCCACGATAAAATCGCAGACGTGTGGTCACAATAGCAGTATTTTCTAAGACCCCAATGGACATGAAACAAAATCTTTTGAAAAGCTGATTTTTGAAAAGGGCTATAATTTACTGTATTTGTGAACTTGTGCTCCCATTTTTGGCGAGATGCGCAGCCAGTCGCGGAACTTTTTGTTCGTACCTCGTATGGCAGCTTGGACGAAAAAGAAAAATTTCCAAATTATTGGCCATAGTACTGTATTCCTTAATAATATTAACAGAGATCTTACGGTATAACATTATGGATTCGACATAGTTTCGGCATTTATTCCCGCCTTCATCAGGATATGAAGGAAAATGGCGCGCAGCTTTTCGTGTTAGTATTTGATCGTAGCATACTTGTTGATTGGTTAGATGAATACAGGATTGTGACTGATTAAGGTTGAATGTTAGTCACACAGAATAGAAAACTGTTATCCAAATCATAAGAGGTCAATTGATAACATAACATTTCATATATCGAAATTATATTCGTGTGTAGTGGTTAATTTAGGGAAGTGCGATACATCAAGGGTATCTTTGATATCATGGATGCCATGGTTTTCTATTATGAGGTGGGCAGCAAAGAGATTTGGAATCTCTTCTGGTATGCGGCCGTATGTTCCTTGAAGTGAATTTCGAAGTCACGAATTGACATTCCTACTTAAAACTTATCACAAAATTGACAATTCATTTTTGTCGTCGGAAGAGTAGTGATCACGTCTATTGAACAGCAGTCGGCATCACGTGAGTGAACGAAAAGAGACAGAGACGTTGTAGTCTGATAACAGGCGTGTTAAAGATCTAGTTTGTCTGCCAAAATACAGGAAGGACAACACTTCACTCGAGTATTTGCTACTCCCATGAAGATCTGCAAAGGCAGCAACTCTAGATCTACTCGCCGGGGCTTTTGGCTTATGAGCTCGATATTGGAGCATCACTCCTTAGCGGACTCCGACTTCCATGGCCCCGTCCTGCTGTCTCTAGCAACCAACACATTTCATGGGGTCTGATGTGTGTCCGCATCGGGTGTCGTAACCCTGTTTGGTTCATCCCACAGCGTCAGTTCTGCTTACTACAATGTACAAATAGCCTACTTGGCACTCGCATCCGTCTACGAGCAGGCCGGAGAGGGCACGAACCCTCCCCAGTCCCTCGTTAGTTTTTCTGAGATCCGAGTTTCAGTCGAGCAAGCCGGACTTCTCGCTTATTGAAAATTTGAGAATAGTTTGAGGTCGTTTCGCCCCTAAGACAAACAGGTATTGGACATTGAAACTGAAACACCTGGTAGAAATCCAAAATCTTTATTTAATAAGGTGTTGGGGCACCGTAGGCAGCCAGCACAGCAGCAACACGTCTTGGGAAGGATCGGTAGAGGTCCTGCACAGTTTGCACTCCAAACCATTACTGATCCACCCATTACTGATCCACCTCCGTGTTTGACTGTGGGTGCCAAGCAGTCTGGGTTGTAGGCATCAGAGGGGCTCCTCCAGACGAATACCCTCCCTGTTGTTTGGAAGACAGTGTAGCTGGACTCATCCGAGAATAAGACGCGTTTGAGGTCATCCAACGTCCAGGTTTTATGCGTCCGGTACCACTGAACCCGCTTGGAGGCATTTGTTCTACTGATGAAAGGCTTCGGTATAGCAACCCTGCCATGGATGTTGGATTTATGCAGGTAACGACGGATTGTCTTCGTGCACACAGGTTCCTGGAGGTGTGTATTCATTTCTGCGGTGATTTCTGCTGCGGTGGTTTTCCGCTTTCGTGCAACAAACCTGGTCAATGTCCTGACGTCTCTTTCCGACAACTTCCGTTTTCTCCTGCAGTTGCTCCTCCTGGACGTGGTTCGTCCTTCCTGTTCATATGCACACATCATCCTGGATACTGTAGCACGTGAGACATCACAAAGTGTGGCAGTTTTGGACACAGATGCACCTGCTAGACGCGCGCCAACAATCTGCCCTCTTTTGAAGTCGGATATATCTCCCATTATAGCGCTCTGCACAGACAACTTGAAGCTTACTATCGAACTTTTCTACTGGAGTGACTACCAAGAACTCTGACACGTAATTCATTGATATGCATACGATTAATTACCTAGCAGAAGGTTCTATTCAGCCCTGGGGGTATCCAGTGCTATTTGCGAAGGTGTTTCAGTTTCAATGTCAAATACCTGTATAATCATTCGCTATCCTGAGGTAAACTTCAGAGGGAACCAGCTACTAGACGGTTCGATTAGTCTTTCGCCTCTATAAACGGATCCGATGATCGACTTGCACGCCAGAATCACTACGTTTAGTTTCCTCTGGCTTGTCCTGCCCGAGCATTTCTTCGGACGCTGTGGGATGGCTTTTCTGTAACTTTTTTCGTTCTTGGAATGATGCATCACAACAGGTCGTGGGCTAAATCAAAAGGATACAGAAATTCCTCTCTTCCAGTCTGGGATAGCCTCACAAGACAAAATTTCTCATTCCCCGAAACTATACAATTCAGCGACAATACTTAAATTACAAGTTATTTACTTACAGCACTTAATATCGCTCCCAATAAAACTCGTATACAACATGCACATCCGGAAATGCTATTTGTCCACTTCAGTGTCATCTGGTGCTTTACACACTTTTAGGTATAACTACGAATCATCATGTTATGTCGGAGGCTATAAAAGACTGATATTATTATTAAAGATAAATGAAAACTTTAAAAGAAAATACTTACTTCTACTGATAACACCGTTGCGGAATATATAAGTGTAAGCAGTTGAACTGTATCCCGTACGAAAAAAATGACTACAATACTCTCTGATATCCAATCATTTTGATAAGAGGAATCAACTTTCAGTGTACGTAAACCAAAACAAATGTTGAGAACTCGAACAAATGTGGATAACAAGACGATTACATGACAGTCATCGTTGAATTTTTGCACCCAATTACTAAGATCACGATAACGGCGACGATAACGTTTGACTGAGTCTATATTTGCTGTAGAGTAGTTTAGCTCAGCGCTTAAGTCTTGATTAAAATCTTGGTACATGAACACCATCATCTGGCAAAACTGGCGATGGCAAAGATCGAACAGTACCAAGTAACACTGAATTATATATTCTTGAAATATCAGCATTATTATTAATAATATAGGTGTTTCGTTGATAAACTTAATTCCTACTGGATTTTCTTTTATGATCTCTAATATGTCGCCTCTAACCATAAGAAAGATAAGCAAGACAATGTTAATGACAAGTAAGAAAATCAACCATAAGCCTTGAATCGCCAAGTTTAGAACCATTTTACGTAATGTGTTTTTTCCATTTAATATTTTGGCTTCAGATTGCACTGAATGTATTAACTGGGAGAGGCGTTTTTGCTTACGAAAGAGAATGATGGAGACGGCAATGCTTACCAGAAGAGATATAGGTGCAATTGCAAAAAATATGATATCGTGTAACTTGCCTCCATTTACAATGCATTGAATCAAAGGTGCTAAATTAGAGAGAAAAGTACATATTTGAATGATGAGAAGCGCTAAAAATATTAACGTTAAGAAAATACTTCTTTTGCGCTTTTCCGTTAAGGACATGTTTATGCCTAACGATATTGCATAATAGCGGACGATATCAAAAGCCATGTTTAGTTGTTGGCTACGTATATCGCAATGACAACCTTCAGCTGTTAATGCCTTAAAATTTTGAACCTTAAAAAGTCTACAAATATTGTCGTTCCTTTGATTAACATTAAATCATGTTAATGATCTTCTGCTAATGATCATTTATATTGAACGAATAATGCATAAAGGCGGCCACCAATGTATTAAATCAATAAACACCGTTTATGTTATGTAACTTTTATCTAAGAAAAGAATAACGTTAATTTAGATTGTTGTCATGTGATTATATCTCGCAGCTGAATTCACGAAATTGATAATCAATTGCCTTCCGACGATTGAAAAACCCATTTAGTTATGTGAATACTGTTGCAAAATTTATCGGTATTAATTTATTAAAATGAACCTTTTGAAATAATGAAATTTTACTATAATCCTTATATTCTCCCGGTATCAGGTCAATTCGTCGAGCGTCAATTCGTCGGAGTCAATTCGTCGTACGTCATTTCGTCGACTGTGTCAGTTGGTCGGGTGGTTAGTTCATCGGACGTCAATTAGTCGAACGTCAATTTGTCGAGGTGTCAGTTGGTCGGGCGGTCAATTTGTCGGAGACAAATTCGTCGGTTGTTTCAGTTGGTCGAGATAATAAATAAATGATCGGAAAAAAAACTTTAATATAAGTTATTAACGAAAATTTCTTTTTGTTATTCATTTAATTACTGGAAAGCTAAACAATAAATGCCATTACCGTAATAAAGTATGCAAATACAACTTTTGTAAACAACGTGATACAGTTTTGTAAACAACAGTATTACAAATACAGCTTTTGTAAGCAGCAAATGAAGAATACTGAATTGATATAAGGAGTTTGGAGCAAATATCCTGAGCATTTGTCAACAAGATCACGTTTATTTTAGCTACAATTCATTTTAGCCTCTGTATCACATTGTTTACAAAAACTGTATTTAAATACTGATTTTTAACAGTAAAGGCATTTATTGTTACCTTTCCAGTAATGAAATTAACAACAAAAATGTTTTCGTTAATAGATTTTATTAAAGTTTTTCCCGACCATTTAATTATTATCTCGACCAATTGAAACCCGACGAATTTGTCTCTGACAAATTGACCGCCCGACTAACTGACACCTCGACGAATTGACGTTCGACTAATTGACGTCCGACGAACTAACCACCTGACCACCTGACCAACTGACACAGTCGACGAAATGACGTTCGACGAATTGACTCCGACGAATTGATGCTCGACGAATTGACCCTCGACGAATTGACCCAAGACGAATTGACACGTAACCTTTCTCCCACATCTCTCATATGGTATTTTTGGAGATTCTACTTCAAATAAAATTTATCTTATGCTAGCTGGACTGCCAAATCCTTTTCTGAGACGTTGCTTCATGTCCATAATGTTTGTTCCGTAAAAGAAATTTCCTCCCCTTTTGAGATTTTTACTATTAGGAAAATTTTATTTTATTCTGTTTTCAAGTTGGCTCATACTGGGTGTTTCAGTCAATTTCTGACCATTTCAGTACTATGATTTATTGACCCATTAATAGTATTTCAGTATAATATTTTAGTCAGTTCAGAGTTTTTATGCCCGTGGAAAAGTCTTGATGTTATGCTCAAAGTGGCCACCAGGAAAGTTTTGAACTGCTCGCAGCCGAATGGTGAAGTTGTTCATAACTCTATCCAGGATTTCTGCATCCACAAGGGTACAGCAGTGGACGATGCTTTGTCGCAGCTGGTCTAGGGTTCTTGGTGCTGTAGTGAACACACTCTCTTTAAGGAACCCCCAGAGATAAAAATCAGATGGGTTTAGCTCAGGATACGTAGGGGGCCAAAGAAAGCTACCCCGAATCGATCTGGAAACCTGTTTGAAATGACACGATTTCTGAATTTCTGATTGAGAAAGTCTAGCACTTCATTAGTGGTGTGAGGCCTAGCCTCATCCTGTTGAAACAATTAATGTCGAAGCGGTATATGCCTCCTTCGCAGCTCGGGGATGAAGAAGGTTTCCAACATGTTAAGGTAGGCCTGTGACGTTACGGTGCCCTCAAAAAAGAACGGACCAATGATGCCTCTTTTGAAAATCGCGCACCAAGCCATAACCTTTCGTGGATGAAGAGGTGACTTATTGATCTCATGAGAATGCTGGGAACCCCAAAAATGAACGTTGTGTTTATTAACGTCACCTGACAGATGGAAGAAGGCCTCATCTGATTGGCTTCCATTTCTGCTCCAAATTCCATCGCAAATTGTTATCACTTCTGTCTTCCAGTGTAAACATGGATCTTATACGGGAACGGGTGTAAATCCTTTCTCAAAATTCGCCACGTCATGGTATACGACAGCCTTTCTTCAAAGAATAGGCGGCAAACAGATTTTTTGGTAGGGGAATCGACCAACCTTGTGCGAACATTTTCGACAACTTCGCCCCCGCCTTTTTTCTTGCCTTTAACACATCCAGTGGCACGAAACTGCTTGACAAAATCCTTGATTGTTTGCCTGCCTGGTGCGTCTCGACACGTATACTCCTTCGGGAACTTTCTTTGCACGGTTACAGGTGATTTTCTCTCGAAATAACATTCGACAACCTTGCATTTCTGCTCTGTTGATAAAGCGGGCGCCATTTTTCAACAATACGATTTTCATGCAGCGCCGTTGCAACAATACAAACTCCAACTATTTAGAAATTCGATATGGCGCTCATATTCTTTCAATTGTTTATCCCTAATGCACGTCATTCGAGTGAAATGGTCAGAAATTAACTGAATCACCCTGTACTTCCTTTCCTCCTGATTGTTTAAATCCTTTTAATTTATGTGCCAAACTTGAAATGAAATTCTTAACTTTAACATTAGAGGTGCATCCAGTTTGGTTATTTCTTTTGTAATAAGAAATATTCTACTCAAAATTGAATACTCCAAAGATGGCGTGCGGTCTCAGGGACCCCATCACTACATTTTTGTGAATATCTTCTTATGAATTTAAATTAAACAAGTGACCACTTCGGTATTCTTCCAACTTGGACCCTTCTAGAAGTCAGT
Source organism: Rhysida immarginata (assembly GCA_023313115.1). Lineage (NCBI taxonomy): Eukaryota > Metazoa > Arthropoda > Chilopoda > Scolopendromorpha > Scolopendridae > Rhysida > Rhysida immarginata. The sequence continues at coordinate 7,495 of JAHWFO010092387.1, forward strand.
ATGTCATAATGCACAATTTCTTCCCTAGATTCACATATATAGGACGTGCGGTCTCAGAGACTGCGCGTCACCAACTTCGTTACTAAAATAAATTGATCTAAATATCATTTTTCTATACTTCTTTTTAATTGTTTATTACCTAAATATATTCTCCGGTTAATTTCCAATAAATTTTTTGTTTATTATTATTTTTTTACTTAGAAATTTTTATTTGAAAACAAATATTTAGAGCGAAACGCAAATTACGAAGGGGGATTGATAAATAAGATCTCCATGGCTGTAGCTTTATTTGTTAACCGATTTTCAAAATTCCTTTTGTATCTTATACTCACATTTGTCCTCTGTGTAATGCACTATTCACTTTTCGACATAGTCCCCATCCCTTTCCACGCATTGTATCAACGCGTGACCAGTTGGGTGAACCCGTCGGAGAATAATTCCGGAGTTGCAAGTATATATAATTTCATATATATTTGACGCCCGTTTATACTAGTTTTGAATAAAAGAACTTTGAATATCGATAACAATTATTTTATACTGTTTTTATAATAAAAAATAGGCCATTTTATCCTTTGAGAAATGATTGCTATTATTCAGTTTTATAATGGTTTTCTTTTATGTAAGAAAGTATACATGTATGAAAAGTAAAAGAAATGCAAAGTATCAGTTTTCAACTATTTTATTTCTATAAATGCCTTTCATGAAATATTCATGTCTAATTTTGACGGAAAAAGAAGGGTTTTTAAATTTCTTTCCAAAAGTTGCGTTTTTTAGATAATATTGAAAAGTTTTTTGAGGTGTTCTATTAATAATGAGGTAAATTAAGTGATAGATAAAAAATATTCATGAATTTCATTTTTGAACATTAGGAAAAAGTAGTCCCCTGAGTGGATGCCCCCTTACCGTGGGTCACGGGTTTCGGTGCTTCAGGGATTCTGTGAGCTATGCTGGTTGTAGCACGGCTACTTTAGGGTCACCCTTACCAGAAAGGTCATGGTTGAGAAGTGGGACGAAGAGTATCCAAACAAACATATATCTCATGATGTCGACGAATGAGAGGATTCATACTACATTGGGTGTGGCGCAGGTTAAAGTCACCCGCATTCGGGAGTTAGGCAGAGGCTCTCGTTCGAAAAATAGTCGATAGTCTAACGGCTGTTATCTCTGAGCAATGCCTTCGAGAAGCCCTACTAGTGCACTCGCTATGCGCTTGGGGAAACAGGCGGGGGCTGCGCATGCCTTTACCCAGGAGGAGAAACGGGTAAAGCGACAACGGGATCGGGTGCTGTCAATTGACACTTAGAACGTATTCTCCATGACAGGAAAGGAATCAGAGTTAGTGGAGGATCAGTTGATAGTTCTGCCCCTCTTCTCACACGAGTATCCAACACTGATCGGAATAAGTCGGCTGAACAATTACAAAATCAATCGGTGACTTCTGGTCCATTGCATCCTTGTACCAGGTATACTTATGGACATCCCTGTGCTGGAAGAAGGTGTTTGTGATGGAAAGTCCATTGTTGCAACAGAGATCCAACAAGAACCTCCCATTCGCATTTAAATCGGGATCACCATTCCTCCCAATCACGCCTTTCCACGTTTGGTCATCAGCCCCTACGTGTGCATTGAAGTCGCCCATCAGGATGACAGAATCTGCACTCCCTCTACTGCTAAGAGCAGCATCAACTTCATCTAGAAAAGGTGGATACTCTGTGACTCCATGTCAGGGGAGCCTCATTGAGACAGGTGGAGAAATTCAAGTATCTCGGGATTCATTCACGAGTGAAGGACGGCAGGAGAAAGAATTGGAGCTCGGATCGGTGCAGCAAGCTGTGTCAGACGTGAACTATGGCGATCCGTGGTAACGAAATGAGAGCTGGGTAACAAAGCCAAGCTCTCCGTCTTCAAATCTATCTTTGTCCCCATTCTCACCTATGGTCATGACCGAAAGAGTGCGATCGCGGGTACAAGCGGCCGAAATGAGATTTCTGAGAGGTGTGGCAAGTGTTACCCTACTAGATAGAGTGTACAGCAGCACAATAAGGGAATCTTTAGGTGTTGAGCCGCTACTTCTCCGCATTGAGATCTCAGTTGCGCTGGTATGGCCACGTGATACGGATGCCGCAAACTAGTCTTCCTAGGCAGGTGTTATTTATCAATCCAGTGCGTAAGAGACCAAGGGGTCGGCCTAGAACCAGGTGGCTAGACTACATGGAGAGTCTGGGTTCGAGTCGCCTGGATATTACCAGGGAGGACATGCGCCTGATGGCGGAAGATCGCGATCGCTGGAGATCCTCCATAGGGCTGCTGCCCCCGCGACCCTAACTGATAAGCGGGTTTGAAAAGTAAGTAAGTAAGTAAGTAAGAAAAAGTGCTTTCAAAATGCGGTCTTACAGACCGCGCGCCACCACCCGTGTTAGAAACACCCGCGCCACCTCTGGAGTGTTAAGTTATATTATCCCTAAAGTTTGGAATATTATTCCTCTTAATTTAAAAAATATTACACTGATGTCCGTAAATTAAAGGATTTGCAGATGAGACCCTTCCGCACATCCGATTAGCACCAAATTTTGTAAGGTCATTCTGAAAGACCTGTAAACACAATTCCATCATTAAACACAGAAGTGCAGCACCTATGTGGACGGAACACACATCATTGGCCATGCAACTCGGGTCTTAGTGAAAGTGCCATAAAGAATGTGTTTTTTAACTTTCATTGGCCAAATTAGAGCATTCTATAATTGTTGCTAATGGCTCATCGTATTATTTAGAGTGAGAAACGAGAAGACGAATTATTGAACGACTGGAAGCAGGACAGCCACAAGTTGAAGTGTCTCGGGCGCTGAGCTTGTCAACTAGCGTCATTTCAAAACTGTTGATACGATTCCGATAGGATGGAATTACCTGCAGATACTTTAGTCAGGGTCGTCGAAGGGTCAAAACGCCCGGACAAAACTGCTATTTTGCTCTATCCACTTGTAGGAATAGGCGAAGCACAGCCAGGTGCATAATGGTTGATATTAATATCGGGTGTTTAATATTACCATTCCAAATACGATAACAAATTTGTTTTGATGTAATTTGTTTGCAATTTTGTATATTTAAATAAAAAAAATTCATATTATAATAGACCCTTTCACGACTTCACTGGCGCATGCGCTGTTCTGCTTCCGAAGGGCAAAGCGCAGAGAATGGATAACGAATGCAACGCAAGCGCTAGCGTTATGAAACTAAAGAAGGCCGACTTTCATCTATTAGCAGGGAAGTACAAATTAGACACTCAAAAAAATATAAAACTGATTCTAATTCAAAAAATATTGGAGTTACAAAATGAAAACGCGACTACAACCAGGGAGTGGAGAGTAGATAATGCTACAACGGATAATGCTTCATTTATCTCCGGATAGGGGATGGTCGTGGCCTAGTTGTCTCAAACAGATCAGTTCGCTTTCAGTGAAGTTAAGCAACCTTTGGCGCGGCCAGTCACTGGTTGGGTGACAGCCAGTGGCTTGACGGACCTGTTGTTGGGTGAGACGGCTTTTGAGACCAGCATCGAGGTAACGCAGTTTTGTGAGACCCGTGCATTGAACCAAAGCTGGATGCCCAGCAGCCGGGGGGGATTGCCACTGGCTGGATCCCCATCAGTGATTTCTATCTTTGTACCCCCCTCCCCCGTCCTTCGGAAAGCACGGAAAATCGTCGGTCCCGACTGCTACTGTCATCTCGTAGCAGCCGTTACTTACCACTGGGATGGCACAAAATTCACTTGTAGAAATAGGCGCCCAGTCATCACTCAAGCGATGATCTACCCTCTATACCTAAAGAAGAAGAACTCTCCAGATATTAGTTTTTCTGATCATTGGGTACGTTATAAAGTTTTTCTTATCATTGTCTAAACTGGGATTTGTAAACATCTGATATACAAATTCTCTTATCTGTCCGCCTGTCCGAAGCCAACAAAGAAAGTTACAACAATCCGTCCGAAGCCAGGGATTGTTGTGGCAAGACAATACTCAGTCATTGTTATTTAATTAAATAAATAAACTGAAAAAAAATAATTCTCTTGGTCTGTCAAAAGCCAAGGATTGTTGTGTGGTAAGATAATAGGGAGACATATCAAAACATAAACATTGAATATCCGCCATCTTTTGAGGGCATCGAGACCCATGGCTGCCATGGCTCTGAACTTATCCCACTCTTATACAATACATCCAATCACGCAACAACTCGTTACCATCGTTATACAATAACAAGTCGGGCCAAAGCGGCGCACTTCGATGAGTAGCAGCATAGGATTGCCCTCAAAAAATGGCAGCTGTACCCATCATTCAATGCGAAGATATTTTCCCCTATACCATAGCCTAATAATGAGAAGTCTGTCCACTCTCGTTTTCAAATGTTGTCTAAATTTTCTAGTGGCGGACTAACTCAATCATAACGGAGACAAAATGTCGTTTCTTAAATTGGAGACATTTTTATGAAGAAATTTAATTTCCAAGTCCTTAACACTTAACGTTTTTCTATTTTTTTCTTTTCGAAAAGAAAAAAAAAACCCAAACACAAAACCCAAGAAAATAAAACAACCGTGAGCTATATGAATTAAGGTTGTTATAACAGAACTCTTATTCAAAATAGTTTGAAATAAAAAGGATTTTGCCATATTAGAAAATTTGATGAATGGTTTTCATTGGATTCCCTGAATTAGATGAAATAAAATCTTTTTAAAAAATTATAGGACCTCTAAAGTTTTTAGTTCTTGCTGTTATGAATAGAAAATTGCATACATACCTTTTTTTGCAGTCAGATAAAATGCGATGGAGAAAATCGTAAAAAGCTTTTGATAACGACCTGTCATTAACAAAACTCAATAGCAAAACAGTACCTGAATAGTCCAGAAAAGAGAAGGAGATAGCTGAAGGCTTGGCGCGCTGCTGTCGTTATTATTGTTGTAGGACGTCGATCTGGCAACAGCTATAACAATGAAACCGACCCGGAGTGAACAGACTTCTCATTATTAGGCTATGATAATACTCTTAAGGACAGTAACTTTTGAACGGAAATAGGTAGCCAATTGTAATTTTCACAGAGTATGTGTTATTATGGCGGATAACGGATTGTGTAACAAATGTAAAACGCTTTTGTTTTATTTTATTTTTTTGTTTTTTGTTCTATCGTAAAAACGGTTTTACATACAAGCGTCAAACTTGGCATGATTGTAGTTCAAACTCTAAAGTATTACAACAAATAATGAAAATCTGGCCAAGTGTGAGTTGGACTTGCGCAACGCCAAACACAAAATATTTTTTCAGGTGATCTGTTAATTTAATGTTTGAAAACTTGTTTGTTCAAAGCGCTTATTTTATAAATTTCGACTCTTAAACTATTATAGATTATATGTCTATAAAAGCCGAAATCGAGAACACAGTGTCACACCTTCCAGAACCTGGCATATTTTGGTAAATATACAGGGTGTTTTTGAATTGAGTACAGATTTTTTGGGAGATGATAGAAGAGGTCCTAAGAAGTATTTTTTGTCATATGAACATAGGGTCCCTGCAGCTCCGTTTACTTACAATACTGCAATGAACAATCAAATGACACAGGGACGCAGTGTGCGTTGGTAGGCCTTGATTAGTTTATTTTTAACAATTAACACAAGCAATCTACTATAACAACCCGTAGATACCGAAGAAGAATTGGCGTCTCGTGTTGTCGCGGCAGCAGGTGACTTCAGCGACCGTGCCAATCAACTGTTTCCACGCGTACATCAATCCATCATAAGACGTTGCGAATTGTGCTATGAAGCAAATGGCGGTCATTTCGAACAATTACTGTAAAAGTCATACAGTAGATTGCTTGTGTTAATTGTTAAAAATAAAATAATCTATGCCTACCAACGCACACTGTGTCCCGGTGTCATTTGATTGTTCAATGCAGTATTGTAAGTAAACGGAGCTGCGGGGACCCCATGTTCAAATGACAAAAAATACTTCAAAGGACCTCTTCTATCATCACCCAAAAAATCTGTACTCAATTCAAAAACACCTTGTATAAAGTAAGGCGCCGCCGGTACATTGATTTAATGTTATGTAACTTTTATCTCAAAAAAGAATAATGTTTTCAAGTGATCGTATCTCGCAGCCGAACTCACAAAATTGATTATGCTATCTCACAATTAAAAACTCAATTCCAGTCTTTCAAAGATTGGAAAAAGCCCAATTAGGATTGTTAATGCTATTGCAAAATTTATCGGTAATTACATGATTTTGCATCAGATGGTTCGCAAATGTCATTTTCATTGATCGGAATAGGCAGTAGGGATAGATATAAAATTTTGACCATTTATTGAGCACCATTTTTGGCCATATTTTCTAATTGATAGGACATCCACGCGATCATGACTTTCTTTTTAGATCTATCCGAATCTAAAGTCAAAATCAAAAAAATACGAAAAATATTGATAAGAGAACACCAACTTCGCAAATATCGTAATGCGACCAACTTAATCCAGTACCACGCATTCTCAACCGATTTTAATTTACAGGGTGTTCCAACCAAAATGTTTTAGACAACTTTTAATCATTATATTAAAAAAACTATTACAGATGGAGACAAATGGTTTTCAACAATTTGTTTACAACTCAGAGTTTTTTAGTATATAAGTAAAGTTCAATATAGGCACCATTTTGATGCACGGGCAACATCCAAACGATCTTCAACCTCTGCCCATGTTCTTGCCAGCATCGCCTCATCTACCAAACTAACTGCAGAAACAATGCGGGAATTCAAATCCGCCACACTTTTGGCTTTTGTGCTGTACACTTTGCTCTTAAGAAAACCCCATAGAGAAAAGTTCATAGGTGTCAGATCAGGTGAATGAGGTGGCTATAACAAAGGCAAATCTCGTCCAATCCACCGCTGAGGGAATTCAGCACTAAGCGCATCTCAGACTGTTAACTGCCAGTGAGAAGGAGCACAACTTGTTGGTTGGTCGTCCTGAAGTTGCAGAAATGTGTATTATTCAAGCATGTCAAGGTAGTTGGTGGAGTTAACGGTTGGTTCGATGAAAAAAATTCGCCAATAACTTGATCGTGTAAAAGCCCGCACCACACGTTGACCTCTGGGCTGTCACGCTCGATTTCAAGGACTTCATGGGAATTTTGTGATCCCAATATCCGCATATTATGACGATTCACCTTACCAGACACGTGAAAAGTTGCCTCATCTGAAAACACAACAGACTTCAAAAAATCTTCATCTTTGTGAATTCGTCGTAACATTTCTTCAGCATATGCTCGGCGTTGTGGTTTATCATTTGGTTTCAAAGCTTACACAAGTTGAACTTTATAGGCATAAAGTTTAAGGCGTTTTGTGTAAAACAGGGTGAACAGTTGTTCTAGGAATCTGGAGCTGGCTGGCTGCTGATCTGACTGACTTGCGAGGGCTACGTTGAAAAACCTACCGAACACAATCCACATTCTCGTTGCTAGTGCTTGGTCGACCTGTTGATTTTCTTGGTTAAACACTTCCAGTGGTCATGAACTCTTCACGTCATTTCGCAATTTGTTCTCGAATTGGTAGGGTCTTTCCATACTGTGTCCTTAAATTCCTCTGAGTTTGTTTTCCAGATTTAGTCTTAATAAACCCAAAAGAATGTGGCCCAACGGAATACTGATGGGGTGGTCATAATAATCTGGCCACTCTGTGTGTAGCTTTACTATCTTATACACTATTCACTGATTTAGAGACATATGCTTATACATTTCACTCAAACAAGTTGATGCAAATTCTGATTCATTCGTTTTTACATACTATCGAATAGATTTACAATATTTCAAATTGTAACGGTTTATTAGTTCGTTTTGGTAATAATAGCTTGCACATCTTCATCTGGGTTTTTTTTTACGTCTACATACACTATATTGCTTATCTCTAGATAACGGCAGATGACAGTCAACAATAATGTTGGTCATGTGGAGCATTAAGATGATGCACGAGCCGTGTTGTAACTTGTTTAAAAAGGATTTCATTCTGGTTCATTTTGTTCATTTTGTATTCAAGTGAAGTATACAGTAAATGTTTTTTTGAATATTAATTTATTCTTTACCTTTATCTAAATATAGTGATTTTTCAATTGTTTAAAGCAACTAAATCTCTGCCTGCAATTACCCATCACGCGGGACAATACCGGTGAATATACATAACGCGTACCATGACATTTTCTGCTTTTACACCAAAACCATAACAAGAAAGATATCCCTTAATTCCTTCGAAGTGCACGCCTTGAACTGTTACATATCAAAAATGGTGTACTTGGGATATGTATGAGGCGTATTCATAGGTATCAAGCTGCAGGCGTGTACAGACAATTGATGATCAAGAACTTAGTGAATTTTATGGAGGGCACGCGTAATTATATGGTGAAGATGTTGTATACGTCCATATGCCGCTAGAAGATGTAAGTATCGCTCCTGGTGGTGTGATGAGAAATTACGCAAAGGAACATACAGTCCAATAATTGTTGTTTTATTCATATTTCAGACTTTGGAAGCATCAAAACAGGAACAAAGAGATGTTGTTAGATTCCTAACACAAAAGGCTGAGGAAGTACGGAAGTCCACAGAAGAATGGCACAGTTTATGAGCAAACTGTCTCGTAGCGTTATTCTGTTGCACGATAATGTTCGTCCCCACACAGCAAATATAGTCAGAGATCAACTTGTGAAATTTAAGTGGGTGGTCCTGAACTCCTAACTTTTCTCCCTGCGATTTTCAGATGTGTGGTCGCAGATTTCATATTGTGATTTGTTACTTGCTGACCCTCATTACCCGCTCTCCCCTACTAATTTGTTTTCAGCCAAAATTAAATGTCGTTAAGTTGCATACAATGCATATACGTTCAACCTTTTTAAAATACAGGGTTATTCAAAATGAATGATGCAAAAAGAAAACGTAAGGGCTCCATATGAGAGCCCTCTGTGACACGACAGACGTTTAACGATATTCAAATTCTTTCCACACACATGCCAACAACCCTTCACCAATAGCGTCGATCGCTTGGGAAATTTGCCACTTTAAATCTTCCGTAAGTCATGGCGTGCGAAGACGCTGTCCTTCACGTAGCCCCACAGAAAGAAATAACAGACCGT
>JAHWFO010092388.1:0-11023 GCA_023313115.1 Rhysida immarginata
CGCCAGCAAAGAAGTCCGTGAAATACCAGGACTCTTTGCAAAATACGAGGGTCAAATGTATCAAAATGGCTTGTGGACACTTTGAGCAGTTTTTGTAAGCACTTGTTTTCACGTGTCAATAAACTAATCGATATTAGGTTGTGTTTTTTCATTTGCACGTTACATCACTTTTCTCCCCCATAGCCGGACAATGGTAAAATTTCTAATAATTTTTGGTATCGCTTTTGTTTTGGTGTGTGTGTTATGTTTGGTAACTACCTTTAGAAACCCTGTATATGTGCATATTAGTAGACTCTATAATACGTAAAAATTTGAAAAAACTTTCAAAATTGGACCAATCATTATGGAGATATAAATTTTTTAAGTTGTTTTTGGTAATGATAGCTTGCTCCTTCTCTTCTTGTTTTTAATTGTTATAATTATCTTGGTTAAAAAGTTTTCTTTCAATATAATACATGTTTGTATATTTTCTATACAGGGTGATCGAAATCTATACCCCTCAAATTACTTAAACTCCATAGAATTTTAAAATCTGTTAATGCCAACGAATAGGAAGTCGTAGGTTGGGTATCTGTTGGTGACCTAACAATGACCTCATTATCAACTTAGTACATACACTGTACATACACTAAATTTATCTTATACGAGGCCTGTGAGAAAAGTATCCGACCTTTGGCCGGGAAAAAAAATATTACACACCTGGAGCATTGGAAACCTAATCACCCTCAAAGTAGTCTCCTTGGGACTCCACACACTGCTCCCAGTGGTGCCGCCATTGTTGGAAGCATTCCTGGAAAGCGTCTTTCGGAATGGAGTTTAGCTCGGCTGATGTTGCAGCCATAATGTCCTCTCTTGTCTGAAATCGCGTTCTTTTCAATGGCCTCTTGAGTTTGGGGAACAGCCAAAAGTCGCAGGGGGCCAGGTCAGGAGAGTAAGGAGCCTCTTGTACCAGGGGAGTCTGGTTTTTCACCAAAAAAGTCTAAATCGAGTTTGGTTTTTGAGGCGCCAATTGCCTGTTGACCACAACTGCGGTCTCTTGCGCCGCACTGCATTACGTAGGCGACGGAGGACATCCCTGTAGTACTCTTTGGTGATTGCCTGTGTACCACACCGCAAGAGTCAAAGAAAGCAATCAGCATCACTTTCACATTGCTGCACACTTGGCGGGCCTTCTTTAGTCGTGGTGATGAGGAATGCTTCCACTGTGACGACTGATGGTTTCCACCTGGCTCTCGCCCAATTTCTGGCAAAATTTTATGATTGGAAAGAGATTTACCGAAACCTTTTGTTTGATGCAGTAAACGCTGTATCAGTATCAGTATTTGATGCAGTAACGCTGCTCCAGTCGTTCCGTCATTTTCCTTCAAATCAAAAACCGACGAGAGCACAACACACTACCTCCCTCTAATGCTGATTGCCAGCAACTGACGCTATTGAGAGGCTGGAAAAAATTCACGCATACGCACAAAGGTTCAAGGTCGGCTCATGCAAGCATGCGCGATCCAAATCCATCAGTTTTTGCAAAAAAAAAAAATTAGGTCGGATACTTTTCTCACAGGCCTCGTAAACCAATTTCCAATTACAAACTTGTTCTACATTCAGTTATGAAGACAATAAAAAAATGCACCATAATCGAATGAAAAGATTACACATTTCTACATTTGGATGTCTGTCCTGATAAGCCAAGCTGCTGCATTAGCAACATTCTCTTTATCAGCGCCATGGCACATACCATATGATCATGGCAGTACTCAAGGATCACACTGTACAATGCTTTGCAGAGGTGAAATGAGCAACACTAGATGGGCATGTGACTGATTTGTATATAGAAGTGTTTCCATTTCATTTTTGAGGGATCTTTTAATAATCCGCTTATGATGGGTTTATTCATTGCATTCATAATCGAATGCAGAGAAAGTTGTAATTGGAATTTGGTCCTTATCTTATTACAGTTTATGGAAAAATTTTATATACAGGGTGTTTCAAAATCATGTACAATAAATTTAGTGATATATTCTTCAGGTCAAAAGAAGATGAAAATGTTCTATAGCACTTTGTCTGGAAACGATTTATTTACGCGATACAGCCAACTAAACCCGTGGCTCCAAATTACAGGAATTGTTCAAAGTGCCCGCCACCAGCTCGCACGCACGCTTCGGCTCGTTGCACGAGCGACCGTCTGATGTCATGGAAGAGTTCGTCGCCAGCATTACGAACGGTTTGGCATGCATTTTCAATTCGTTGTCGCAGATCCATAATGTTAGGAACTTCTGTGCTCTAGACAACCGTTTTCACATGACCCCACAGAAAAAAGTCCAAGGGATTACGGTCAGGTGATCTTGCAGGCCAGGCTACCGGTCCACCTCGACCTATCCACCGATTCGTGTATGCAGCATTAAGGTGTGCTCGCACAACGTGGCTGAAATGTGCTGGAGCGCCATCATGCATGAACCACATGTTAGATCTTATCAAAAGAGGAACATCTTCCAGTAATTCTGGCAATGCATTCTGCAGAAACAAAAGATACGTTCGCCCAGTCAATCGTGGCGGCAACACATAAGGGCCAATTAAGTTATTTCAGACAATTCCACACCAAATGTTCACACAACTAATGGAACAACCCTAAAGTAGGTTAAATGGAACAAACCACTCAACCTAGTGTTGGGTCGAAACGCTGGAACTGCTAAAATATCGTCCGCTAACTACCGTGCTTCCCTACTCTATCATATTGGATTACTCGCAAACAAATCGTTCCAGACAAAGTGCTATAGAACATTTTCGTCTTCTTTTGACCTGAAGAATATGTCACTAAATTTATTGTACATAATTTGAAACACCCTGTATTTGCATCAACAGACTTTAAATTCTGTTGTTATCAAGTAATTTGAGGAGTGTTCTGTAGAATTTTCAACAGTAATAATTCTGAGGAACATGTTTGTAAGCTTTTTTCATTTTCAGAGAAAAAGCAATATTTGTTCAAAAACAACTTACATCTCACATCAATAATACAGCAGCAGCGTACAATTCAGAGTAAAAACATAGTAACAATTTACGGGTCAGAACAAATGTTCAAAGTGTTTGAAGCTTGCAATTTCTTGGCAAGTTGACCAGTGCCACTTGATCCAACACTGATGGTTCTTTTTCCACACGATCCAACACCACTGCTAAAAGTCTAGTGCATGAACGACCCACTCTGTTCAGCAATCCGGCCACCTCTTTCTGTGACTTGAACGACCCAGCCTTTTGCAAGCTCCAATCCATGGTGAGAAATGTCTTCCAATTCAGATGATGCCTGTTGAGAAACTTTCCTCTGTACATCCTGCCACACACGCATTAAATGCGTCCGCAAGTTCCTGTGACGAGTAACGCACCACCTTTGACAATGTATGGCACTACATTTATTTCAGTGTTTTGACTGTTTGCCGTTGTCTGTTGTTTTTAGGTTCATTGAAAGCTGAGTCATCAGAGAGCAACATTGAAATATGAAGCACTAAGCCGCATTCGCATATAAGCGAGAAAGACCTGCTCATGCGAGAAAAGTTCAGTCATGCTAGAAAATTCCTGGCAGATACGGTTCTCGCAAGGCCATTCGCATATTCGCTAGGGCCATTTATCCTGCAGGTGCACACAACTAGCACGAGAGAGATGTTGCTAGAGTTTTCTGTTTGAAACAAAAAAGTCTAGCTCTCGTGCGCTAGAGCCAGAAAGTGCCCAGATCCCAGCCAATCCAATCGGAGTAAGTACTCCACTCTTCTGATTGGCTGCCTGTTGCAGCATGGCAAAGGCACAGCTAAAACAACATGGATGTCATGAACGATTCTCCTGTCTTGTCAAAGAAACAGGAAAGGCAATTAAAAAAACAAGCAAATGCATTAGAAAACCAAAAGGAGACCAAGAGAAAATTTGAAGTGGACCCTTGTTCAGTGGAATAGTGTTCTGTGGTCCGGCGAGTCCACCTGTACAGTGATGTATGGCAACAATGGTCACAAGGTGCTAAGGACCAAGCACGAAAGTAATCATCCCGACTGTTACCAGAGGAAAGTTCAGAACCCTGCATTGCTGATGATGTGGGGCTGCATGAGTGCAGCCGGGACAGGATCGCTTCACTTTTGCGAGGGCACTATTAACTCTGCTGCCTATATAAACATTCTTCAACAGCATCTGCATCCATCCCGCCAAAAGTTGTTCGATAGAAGACCAAGCATCTTTCAGCAGGACAACGCGAAGCCTCATGCTGCTCGGAACACCAAGACTTGGCTACAACAGCAGCGTTTCAGGGTGCTTGACTGGCCTGCCTGCAGCCCAGATCTGTCACCCATTGAAAATGTATGGCGCATTTTAAAGCGAAAAGTCAGACAGCGGAAGCCTTGTACACTGCAGCAGTTAGTGTCCAGCATGCCTCAACGACTTCGGAGCGTCATTCGTCGGAAAGGTGACGCCACTCAGTGGTAATGTGCAATAAACGGTACGATGTACGAAGTTCATTGCAACGTGTTGAAAACGGAACATTACAAAAAGTCACTTATTTAATTTTTATGTTAAAATGCTATATGACAGTTGTACTAAAGCTCTGTGTACTCAATAAAGTAATTTTCATTTGTTTACAATTAGTTTCGTTGTACTTATCCAAAATTCTGTAGGTGTCCGAAGTTCATTGACGCTAGGGTTGTACATGCAGAAGTAGACAACAAAAGAAATATTTTTGAGATACTTTTAGCCCTTTCCCAAAAACTGACAAGATGTGTTTTCCACATTTTATTTTTTTGACGCGTTTGTATGCTTTCAATTCTCTTTTCAAACAAATTATGTCGCACTACTCACTAATATAAAAATGATCACAGGCAGATTGATAATAACTGTTTTATTTACTACTGAAATTAACAAAACTCCCAAATATAAAACAAATCTAATTACAAATTGTTAAGACAACAGATTAATATTACTGTCCGAATTAAATAATCAAATAATACTACTAAAATACACATATACTCAATCGGTATATGTGTATTTTAGTATACCAAGGCTCATACTAATTTAGGAGTTTGTTAATACTTGCGGAAAGTAAAGATAAAACTTAACGCAATGTTAACACACAAGCAGCATAAACTTTCAGTATAATTTCTTATGCACATTACGAGTTATCCGTCACTAAAGAGTTGGTTATCCGGATCACAACACTGTAAGCTGACATCTTACAGCCGAGCTCTATGGAGTAGCGGGTTAAAGATGTCAGCTTATAGTGTAGCGGTCCGGGTAACCAACTTTTTAGCGACAGATAACTCAGAATTTACATAAAAAAATTATACAGAAAGTCTAAAATCGAAAGTGTCTATTTTCAATTGATCAGTCAGTATCTGAGAAGAATGAAGTTTGGTGGAGTTTGGTAAATTTCTACGAGTTGTTGCAAAATTTTTTTTGTCATGTTCTACATTTGCTTGAAGCAAGCATTATAGCAATTACCACTAAAAAGATTGTTGTTTCAGCAAGACAACGCACCATCATGCAGATCGAAAATCTCAATGGCAAACGTGCACAAATTAGGCTTCCAGTTAATTCCTCATCTACCGTATTCTCCATACTCGGCCACAAGCGACTTCCTCTTATTTCCAAACTTTAAAACTTTGGCTCCATGGGAAAAGATTCTTATTGAATGATGTCATCATCATTGCTGTTAATGAAATTTTGCAGACTTTGATGAATGCTATTTTCAGAAGGGATGAAAAAAGCTGGCAAGAGCCTGGACCAAGTGCATAGCCTTAAAAGGAGATTATGTTGAAACGTAATAAAAGCATACGTATTAGTATCATTTTTATCTTACTTATCAAAATGATCCTCTACAGGGTGAAAATTAATTCCACTGCCAAACTTGAAGAGGTAGTAGGGATAGTCGAAACAAACAACTTTTCTTTATACCAGTTTTGGGAGAAAAATTTATTTACCAACGCAGAACAGTTACAGCAGAACTCCAAGACATGTGAGAGCAGGACGTGCGGAAGACGGGATACTGCACCGGTTTGTAGAGGATCCCTCAACAAGCACCCATGCAGTCGCACATGCTGTGAGGACAAGTCAAGCAATTGTCTGGAACATCATGCATGACAAAGGGCAACATCGATGCCACAAACAGACTGTGAAGGCTTGCGACCCAACGACTACCAACTACGTGTGCACTTTTCCAACTGGTATATTTCGGAATGTTGCCGTTTGGTGTACTTGTTTTGCTTTCTAATGAAGCACAGTTCACCAAGGATGGTCTCTTCAATTGCCACAACCGCCGTAACTGTTCTATATCCGTATATAAATTTTTCTCGCAAAACTGGTATAAAGAAAAGTTGTTTCAACTATCCCTACTACAAACCTAGCGTCAATAAACTTCGGACACCAAGTAATTTGGCTAAAAACACAGTGAAAAGTGCATACAGAGGATTGCAGGCTAATGAAAATAGATTTACTCAGTGTACATGCAACAATATCAACATCCATTTAGAATCCAGTTAATGGTGTCAAATAATTTATTCTAATTTATGTAAAATTGCGTTGTCAACAGGTTTCAAAGAACTTCGTACACAAGGAATCGCCAGCATATAGAACTTTCCTGAAGGCTGTAGAAACACCCAGAATGCTTTGCATCAGGCTTTAAAAGCACCGTCCACGCGACAGAGCACAGTATTCGTGTTGTTTTGAACCATGGGACGTGGTAAGCCCAGTAGAAACGTGTACACGGCAAAAAATTATATAGCAGATCCAGAATAACAAATCCCAGCGAGCTATTGCCCATGAATTATCAGTTCCACTCTCTCTCTCTCTACTGTTAATGGGATCATCAAGCGTTTCAGAGAAATCGGGAAAACAGAACCAGGGACTGCACCAGGCAAGCAGCGATTATTAAATGTTAGGGACCTACGAGTATTTCGACGTTACATTGTGAAAAACAGGCATGCTCCCATAAGTGAAATGACTGTTTGGGCTCGAGAATATTTTCATATACCCATACCTGAAAGCACAGTCCGCCGTTACATCAGAAGATGCAACTATTACTTATACGCTACAAAGAGGAAGCAATTTATGAGCACTGTAGCTAAGCATCGCTGGGTAGCATGGGCCAGAACCCATCTAAAGTGGACCCTTGCCCAGTGGAATAGTGTTCTGTAGTCCGACGAGTCTACCTTTGAGGTGATGTATGGCAACAACGGTCGCAAGGTGCTAAGGACCAAGCACGAAAGTAATCATCCCGACTGTTACCAGAGAAAAGTTCAGAAGCCTGCATCGCAAGGGGACAGGATCGCAAGGGCACTATTAACTCTGCTGCCTATATAAACATTCTGCAACAGCATCTGCATCCATCCTGCCAAAAGTTGTTCAATAGAAGACCAAGCATCTTTCAGCAGGACAACGCGAAGCCTCCTGCTGCTCGGAACACCAAGGCTTGGCTACAACAGCAGTGTTTCAGGGTGCTTGACTGGCCTGCCTGCAGCCCAGATCTGTCACCCATTGAAAATGTATGGCACATTTTAAAGCGAAAAGTCAGACAGCGGAAGCCTCGAACACTGCACCAGTTGCGGGCATGTATTTCCGAAGAGTGGGACAAAATTCCAGTAGAAACAACGCAGAAGTTAGTGTCCAGCATGCCTCAATGACTTTGGAGCGTCATTCATCGGAAAGGTGATGTGCAATAAACGGTATGGTGTACGAAGCTCATTGCAACGTGTTGAAAACGGAACATTACAAAAGTCGCTTATTTAATTTTCTCGTGTTTTTTTATGTTAAAATGCTATATGACAGTTGTACTAAAGCTCTGTGCATTCAATAAAGTAATTTTCGTTTGTTTACAATTAGTTTCGTTGTACTTATCGAAAATTCTCTAGGTGTCCAAAGTTCATTGATGCTAGGGTTGTACAACCCCCTGACAAAAGTATTAGATCACTATTAATATTAATGGAGGGTTCGGAAGAAAACATTTTATTTGCACAATGCATTGGAAATGGAAAATAAAACAAAAATATTACAAGAATGTATAGTCCTCATCAGATAAGTTAAACCTCGACCTTCAAGGTCGAGGTTTAACTTATCTAATGACGACTATACATTTGTTCTAGTACATGTACTGCAACTTGCAGCTTACAAAACAAATATGAATCTGTATAATAAATTGATGAAAAACAACACTCATGGACAAAAGTATTAAACCACCTCATTTTGAGGACAAAACTATTAGAATTTAGAATTATTTCCCCTCTCTTATAATGAGTTAGACCCGATATGTCAATCAGATTGTACTGATATGTCAAGTAGCTTTGTTTTTTCTAAGAAAAAATTTCTGTTAATCACTTATTCGTAATAATTGTCTCATGAAACATGGGTCGTCGCAAAGAACTGTCGAAAGACATAAAAAAAAGAATTGTTGATCTGGGAAAGGAAAACTATTCACAGAGACACATTGGAGGCCTTCTTGGTGTCAGTAAAGCTGCTGTGCTGTACACTTTGAGTAAAAGCAACAGGGGATATTAAAAACATCAAACGCTGTAGACGTCCATGTGCAACCACCATGGCTCAAGATAGAAAACTGAGAAATATCTGCAAAACAATGCTTCATCATCAGGGATTGCAAATGAATGGCAAACCTATGGAGTGCACGAGATGGGATACATATCATGGAAAGCCAAGACCAAACCATCGAATATGTTAAAATTTTAAAGTCAATAAATAAGAAACGATTCCTGGATGCCTTGAGACTATAGCGAGTCAGTCTACCAACAGCAATAAGTCACTTAATTCGGATAAAGTGCCAATCAGCGACTCTCAACTGATTCAGTGGTGGGTCGACCTAACCAACCATTGAATTTTTCAGTTAGAGTGCGTCTGTTCTTTTTTATTATTGGCCGTATCTCTATAAATACCCGCTCTGTTTATGTTACAATCAGCATCTTTGGGTTTTCTCCTGGTTACTCCCTGTTTTACCTGATGAATGATGAGAGCTTCACCTAACCTAACCTAACCTTTTATATTTTTGTTGTGGTCAAACAAACTTTTATTTATTTTATCTTATTTTATTAAGATAGTCGACATAAACTTACAAGTTTCATGTTCCAGAATAAGGAACAGAAATTAAAATAGAGAATGGCTGTTTTGATATACGAGCGTTGTTCAACTCTGATACATCCATCCTGCACGGCAGCTGATTAAGAAACTGATTTAACATTGCTCTCTGTGTACTTACTTACTTTCTTTTCAAATCCGCTTATCCGTTAGGGTCGCGGCGGCAGCAGCCCTATGGAGGATTTCCAGCGATCGCGATCTTCCGCCATCAGGTGCATGTCCTCCCTGGTAATACCCAAGTGACTCGAACCCAGAATCTCCATGTAGTCTAGCCACCTGGTATCCACCGACCCCTTGGTCTCTTACCCACCGGCTTGGAAAATAACAACTGCCTAGGAAGACCAGTTTGCGGCATCCGTATCACGTGGCCATACCAGCGCAACTGAGATCTCTCGATGCGGAGAAATAGCGGCTCAACACCTAAAGATTCCCTTATTGTGCTGCTGTACACTATCTAGTAGGGTAACACCTGCCACACCTCTCAGAAATCTCATTTTGGCCGCTTGTACCCGCGATTGCACTCTTTTGGTCATTACCCAAGCCTCATGACCGTAGGTGAGAATGGGGACAAAGATAGATTTCAAGACGGAGAGCTTGGCTTTGTTACCCAGCTTGCGTTTCGTTACCACGGATCGCCACAGTTCGCGTCTCTGTGTGACATCTGGTGTTGTGGAAACATGCTACGAATAGTTGCCGTGACTTATGCCTCGATCCTCGTGTAAATCTATTTTCTTTAGTGAACAAATGAATAAAATGGGGAAAAGTTTGACAAAAATTTTATTCACTGATTATTTATAAAATTATTAATACGAAATAAATAATATTTCTACTCTCCTAGAAAAATTAAACTTTAAAAATGTCTCACAAAATTTTTTCGCCTTTAGATTAAACTGCATCTAAAATTTTGTTATTTACTTGACAATTAATATTTAATGGGAACATATGTCTGCTTCCAAAGTTCTTTTGGACGAGTGCTTTTTGTCATCAATAAATGAATCTAAATCCATCATTCCAATTAATTTTTTTTCTCCGTGTGGAGGTGGCCCAATTAATTCAACTATTTGATCGTAATTGAGGACTTCTTTCTTCAGAAGTGTTTCTGCTAACTATGAAAGAATAACCAACGTACAAAGAATTAAAAAAAAAATCTTAACAAAAAACATTTAGCATTAAAACAGAGGATTGAGGCAGTCAACAACGAATGATTTTGACCTTTTTGCAAAATTCCTCGTGGCTACATCTCGTACTTTTGAATACCTTACTGATACCATAATCATAGAAGGAAAGTAATGAAACTTCCTTATGCTTATCCATTGATATACAGGGTGGCCCAGATTAATATATAATTGCGCGCGTTATGTGAGCCAGGGGATGCAAAAAAAGTGCGAATCATGAGGATCATCCATATCAAGATGGCGGCGCAGCGATTGAGTCTGAAAGAGAAGGTAGATTGTGTGAGGTTGTACTTGGAGACCAACAATTACTCAGAAGTGAAACGTCGTATGGCAGCTAAGTTTGGGACACCCAGACCTTCGTTGATAACGATCAAGAACGTAAACAAGAAGTTTGATGAAACTGGCAGCGTTGAAGAGCGTAAACGCAGTAGACCCAAGACCTTTGTTACTAGAACACAACATAGAGGCATCTCGAAGAGAAGCTGAAGGTCAAAAACGTTCAACTTTAACTGCCTAACCCTCTCTATTATACGATATAAAATTGTTAATAGAATGTACAAGATTAAGTTTATCTCTGTTATCCTGTAGCAGCTTTTCCGTGTGCAGGTACGCTTGAGCAACTAATCTTCGTGCCTCCTATAAGCAAAAAGATAACTTTCTTTAAAATATGAACATCTGAATTCAAAAGCAAATGTGTACATTAGAGGAAGACTGCAATTTTACCTCATCAATTGTTGCTGCTAGTCTTTTGC
>JAHWFO010092389.1:0-13872 GCA_023313115.1 Rhysida immarginata
TACAAAAAGAATTTTGAAAATCGGTTAACAAATAAAAAAGTTACAGCCATGGAGACCTTATTTATCAATCGCCCCTCGTAATATATAGAAAGTAAAAAAAGAATATAATCCAATGAATTCAAGGACTGTTGCGGTTCTTCATTGGTAAAATGGCCTTCACTAATTTAGATTTAAGCTGTTATATTATTAGCATAGTTCACTTCATTCTTCTTCCTTCACGTTCTTCCCCTTAAAGAATGAAATATCAACAATAAAAATGACAACTTTATTATTAAGGTTAATTATCTTTCAGGAACAATTGTCTTCCTTGAATTTTTTAATTAGGTTATATAAAATTGTGCACATAATAAAGTGTTTTTGCATATTTATACTCCATTAAATATTCTTGGGTCTTCTTCAAGGTAAGGAAGAGACTTTCAATATTATACTTCCAGAACAATGTTATTTAAATACGGAGGTTTAATTTAAATGTAAGTTATACGTAGGTATTATAACTTTAACCTCTCAAATAGAATAACAATTTTGACAATTATGAAATAAGTAGATTAATTTTTAATGCATTAAACTATTAACGAAGATTTAAGTAATGCTGAGAATTTATGGAAAGTTTGACCTCAATCTAAAGAAGAAACTAAAATTTGCTTAAATAAATGTAAATTTAGTCTACTAGGTGAATATAAAATTTGTTATTTACAAAATGATTTTATATAAAATAACACTTAAATGTAAATATATTTTTGTGTGACGTTATCACGTGTTAAGTAATATATTCGTTTTATAATAGAATTGATCACAGGAATAAGAAGGTATTATTCAATTTATGTAAGAGAATATGGTAATATAAGTGATTTTGACGTAGTGGCATATCAAGTGGAGATAATGTAAAATTATAAATTTGGATAATTATCGGAAGGCACACGATTGTGAAATAGCAGAAGGGGTGGAGCAATGACAGGAAGAGACGTTCTTTTCGAGTTTAATGAATATTGTTGATACTGGTCATTGGAATCCCCCAATAAATAGATATGTTGATTTTTTTGATGGATTGTTTGTAACACAGATTTTGTGTAGTATTTGGAATCATTTGTATTTTTTGTGGTTTATTCGCTTTGAACTTGTGAGTTGTGAAGAGGGGAGGAGACCGGATGCGGGCGAAGCTATAAATAAGAGAGAAACCGAAACTTCTTGATGAGTCATGCTTGAGAGTTGGTAGAGGTAGGCTGCGCGCCTTCTCCTCTCGAATGGAATAACGGCAATTATGGAAATTGATTTGAAATAGCATTTGCGAAAAACGCTGCTGTGCAAC
This sequence comes from Rhysida immarginata, assembly GCA_023313115.1. Taxonomy (NCBI): domain Eukaryota; kingdom Metazoa; phylum Arthropoda; class Chilopoda; order Scolopendromorpha; family Scolopendridae; genus Rhysida; species Rhysida immarginata. The sequence goes on from JAHWFO010092389.1 coordinate 1,307, forward strand.
TTCCACAGTTAGCCAAGTAGCTAGGCTGATTTCTAAAATTCAATTTATGGAGTGAGCAGGCTCATCAAAGGAAATAAGTGGAAGGATGATGTGGGTTAAGCAAGCAGGTAGTCGAGGGGAGGCGAAACGCTCTCTCCGTCGGCCGATTGAAGGAGGAGGGTCAGGTGAGATGCGCCACGGCGGCTACGTAACCTCCGTAGTCGTTAATGCGATCTGGTGGCTCTTTCCTCCCGAGATCACAGCTTGTACTGGCTCATTACTCATCATAATATTGGAACATAATATAGAGACTCCCGATTGGACATTTAACGTTATGATAAAGAGACTCCCGAAATAGTGTTTATTTTTTAAATGAAACTTAAAAGAAACGTACCCTAAGTAACATTGAAATGGAACATGTATGCAATTGATATTCTTCAGAGTCGTCAGTTATGATTAGAATCAAAATATGGAAATTGGAACCCCAACATTCTTCAGAGCAATTGATTTTATTGACATTTATTGAATTTTGCATGTTATCTTAGATATAAGTACTTGGGAAAATTAATATTAACTTTCTTCTTTCGTGTTAAGATCTATCTACTTTCTTTTTTCTTAGATTTAAGACTTTATTTAATTTTGTATCTCATTGGTTTGTTTAACTTTGAATAAAGAACATTTATTTGATTCCAAACCTTGCTTTCCTTATTGAAATAAATAAGTCACAACCTGCCATTTTATTAAAAGAACCCAACCTGTGTCCTTGGTTTTGCATATTGAATTTATGGAGCATTTTATTGAGCTAGCTGTCTTGGAATTCATTTCATTGGATTCTGATTAAAGAGAAAAAGGGTGGTGGTGGTTCACTCAAGATGATTGAGGCTGCTTTGACACCCATTGTGTAAGATTTTAAAAATCAGGGGCATAAGGTTACATTTGTATAAAATACTTTGTAAATATTTCCAAAATTCATATATTTTAACATTGCATATATCACCAAAAAATATAGTTCTTTAACATGTAAATATCTCCAAAAATATATAAAAGCTTGTAAAAAATAATTTAAAAGTCTCTAAAATTAGAAGTTTTATAAAAATCAATTTTGATAAAATTTACAGGTTTAATAATCACAACTGACGAAACATTCTCACAATAAAATTCCAATGTAAATGAAACATTCGCACAAATCCTTCCCTATTGTTGACACATGGTAAACCAAATCCAAACGATAATGGTAAACCAAATCCACATGGTAAACCATATCTTAGCCAAACGATATTGCATATTTGATGATGAGGAAGCGCGTGTGCGCCGTCAGACTCTCGCCGTGCTAAGTCTTGACCAGGAAAAGCCTTTGACAAGGTGAATCACGAGTTTCTTTTCCGTGTGTTTCACCATCTTCATCTTCGGAAATTTGCTACGATTATCTCAGCACTGTATGCTTCTGCCACATCATGCGTGGCGATTAATGGCTTCAATTCGCCTTTCTACGAACTGTCTAAAGGTGTCAGGCAAGGGTGTCCCATCTCTCCCCTCTTATATATATTCTATTTGGAGCCATTATTACAATTTCTTAATCGCCACCCAGATGTCCGGGGGTATGATTTGCCAGCTGCTTCCATCAACATTCGTACGTTGGCATACGCCGATGATGTAGTGTTGTTTGCTTCGGATGCATATTCCCTGGGCATCTATAAAGAATCTTTCGATCTCTTTAGCACTTCGACGGGAAGTTCCATCAATCTCGTCAAGTCTAAAGGCATCGCTATTGGGAAGTGGACGGTGGACTATCTTCAAGCCTTCCCAATAACGTGGTGTGAGCAAATTACAGTGCTGGGATATGTCTTCTCCTTTTTACCCGATATGGACTCTCGTCACTGGCAGCAAGTTATTGGTAAGTGTTTGTCTTGCCTTGGCAAGAACGTTCGTTTTACCATCTCGATGTTTGTCAAGGTTAGATTTATCAAGACGCACATTTTGCCCATATTAACGTCCAAATGCCTATTTGCCTTACCATCTTTTCAACACTTAAAAAAGTGCATGGTGCAGTTGTGGACTGTATTTGGGGATACGCGGCAGTCCGTTACCCAGTTCGAGTGGATCTGCTGTTTACCCCCTTTGATAGAGGAGGCCTAGGTCTGCCTAACATCCGGCGCTACCTAGTTGCGGCTAGAATGGCTGCTCTGATCCGGGTCTTCCTCCGTATCCCTCCCATCTGGGCCAATTTTCTGTTCCTGCACCTGCGTTTCTTCTTCAAGGTGAATGGGCTTTGCTGCCAGTGACTATCAACCTACGGTCTCCTGGGTTCTACAATCGTATCCAGCGAGACCTGGCGACCTTTATTCTTGAACTACGTCAGGTAAATCTTGGTTCTTCACTTAAATCTCCACAAGACTGGGGGAGACTTCGTCTTTCTTGGTTCTTCCAGCAGGCCGACCGGGGTGCGTCTTCTGACATCGTGCGCTGGCACCCCAGTATCCATGGTCAGCCATCTTGAAGGCCATTAAGTCCTTCGCCTTCGAGAGGACTGTGTTTAATTTCCAGTGGCGTCTGCTGCACCATGGATTCTACACTCTCCAGCGTTTACATCAGTGGGGAGTAGTCGGTTCTGCTGGTTGCCTGTTTTGTGGGTCTCCTGAATCCGTCGATCATGTTTTCTTCGAGTGCCCGTTCGCACGGTCCATCTGGGATCGCCTTTCATCACACTTTGTCGGTTCCGTCTGGTTGTCTTTTCCATCCAGTCAGTGCGATTTCTGATGGACTGCTCCACCGGTGCTGCGTATAAGCTGGATCTAGCCACTTCCATCGCCTTTATGAACAGAGAGCTTTGGCTGGCTTGTCAGCAACGATCTGCTGGTATCTATCTGCCAGCCTCAGCCAGCTGGAGGAGGGGTGCCATCCATCTTAAGTCCTTCCTTCATCTTGAATGGCATCGGCTTGACCCAGCTACGTTTCGGAGACGTTATACATCATCACAGCGTCTCTGTAAGGTCATCAAAGGAGGTACGAACAATATCTCGTACCTCTTCACCTTTCCCCTCGATATCGATGGCCCACCGGTGGGCGAACGGGCCACTCTTTGAGGCGTTTATAAAGGTGGGGCAGCCCTTGAGGGCTGCCCGTACTCCTATAGCATGTGCGGCTGGGCACCCTGCCTGTATTACGATCTAAGGGTGTCCATCTGGAGCCATGTAACCGGCTCCAGTTTCAACAGCCTCTCCAGCCAGCCGGACCGAATGCAATGTTATGCTGTTCCAATGAACGCGGCTCCTGGATTGAAAAAGCGAGGACTGCCCAGGGCAAGTAACTATTTGATCAATAATAGAGATAACTTTGATTCTTGCCATATTCGTAGAAGTCCCCGTACGGAGCTTGGGCAGTCCGACTGGAGAAGATTGCCACAGCTGCTTTCAACGGCGAACAATTCCGGCAAATCCCGTAGGATCTGAGCGTCAATCCGACCAAAAGAGGAGACGACTTCAAAGTGACCGTCCCAAGTCTTCAGACCCTAGCGCCCTTGGAGCCCGACCGACCAAAGGGCGAGGCAAGCGCTCGGACGACGGACTGCGCTATCGACGGAAACAAAGAGTGCACCAGGTCAAAGGATACGATACGCCGTCGCCGCCCAAACCACGTAAGCAAACAGTGAATGAACTTAATTCCGTGGATCTGTTTGAACCATAATCTGTAAATTAAGGTGGTCGTTGAACTAGGCAAAAAACAGGGTTAATGACTTTTCTGCCACTGGTGGTATTCAGTCTGATAGGGTCCTAATTTTATTCGTATTTCTATCGTCAGCAAATAAGACTTATTTATTTGGCCTTACTTAATGAACATGGTTTAAAATAATTGATAAAATATAATAAATGCTGGTTTTAAACATTGCGAATAGCTGCTAATTGGTTCGCCCTCTCTAGTGATCTTTTTCATTAATCTGATATACCAGTGGTGGGATGGAATAGTTCAACGACCACCTTAATTTACAGATCATGGTTTGAACTTATTTCAAGTGGGAATCCAGCCCGCAATGACAGCTTAAGCGAACTCCCGGAAGCGAGTGGTGAAGTACAGAGGAGTGAGCCAACGGAGGACCCGGACGAACTTAGCCCGATTTCCTAGACGCCGTTAGCATTAGCTGCTACTGAAACGGATGGGACCGAGGACCTGAACAAGTTCGACTCCGACGCCCTTTCAACTTTCGAGGACCACTCAGAAAAAGGCGCTCCAGCGGCAAGAGCGTCTCAAGTGAATGTTGCACGGAATCACCCTCAGGAATCCGTGTCGTGCGCATACCATAGCAAATTCCCGTGGAGGATCGAAACCATCGAGGTGGTGTTACCTCTGGATAACCTGGCCGGCTTTCTCGCGGGGCGCCCTGCAGAACGTCCGCGCTTGGACAGCAACGCCGCTTCACACGGTACCTTGTTTGATAAGATATATCGTAAAACATTTCATTTGAATTTGAGTGACTCATGCTTTGCTTTCTGAGAAATTGATGTGTTATACTAATACTCCCGTTCTATTCCATACAGCGTTTCCTCCTCGGTTGACAAACCTGAAAAGGTCGCCGCTATCGGAAGTTACGGTTCCCTTACCAGGTCTACCATATTCTAACGACAAACATACAGCCTGAGCTGATACGCCCACACCGAAGACGACAGCAATCTTCGCGCCCCAGGTCGATTCATGGACAAGTATCGATGTACCAAGGGACTCCTTGTGCTGCCCGGCAAATTCGGCGTACTGCAACGAGCTGGACTGATTAAATTAATACTGTTATCTATTTGCTAGCAAATTCTGCTACTTACTTGTAGATTTAAAGTCAATTAATTAAATTGATTATTTCTTTACCTCCTTGCGTTCCACTCTGTTTGTGTTGTTAAAAATACACGACACGTAGACATCTTTTGCATACTCGCAGGATTTCTCAAAGATTTGCCTTAGAGCAAGGTTGTGATCCCTCGTGCTTCGGCCACGTCCGAAACCACACTGCTTCCCCGACGGTTTGGAGTCGACTATTTCCCGACCTCTCTTCTCCAGATACTTAGCGTAAGGAGTCAGGAATGCTGAGCAAAGAGATGCCTCGATAGTTGCTGCAATCTCTCTGATCTCCCTTTTTGAAGATAGGGATCACAATTCTCGTCTGTCATTGCTTAGGGGCCTGGCCAGATATCCAAGCAACCTCACACACCCGAGTCAGCCACAGTATACCATCCTGATTTAAGGCCTTTAACATCTCGAACCGGATTTCATCATCACCTGCAGCTTTGCCAGTCTTCAGGGACTTAATTGCCCATCTGACTTCTGCTTCGGTGATATTACCGTGACTATTCTCCGCTCCAAGGTGCGGATTAAGAAGAGACGCAAAGTATTCCTTCCACCTATGCAATACCCTCTCCTCTGTTTTCAGAAGCTTCCCATCTGAACTCTTAATAGTTTGTGATGCAAGTGACTTCTTTCCACATAGGCGGCGCACGGTCTGCCAGAATACCTTGTTTGCCGAGCCATAGTCTGCCTCCAATTTCTCCCCGAACTTCTCCTAGGCCTTGGCTTTAGCTGTTGATATTGTGTTTGCTGCTGCTTTTCGCGCCGCAGTGTACCGCACTAGACTCGAAGTTGACTTATTTGCAAGCCATAGCAAATAGGCTTCCTTCTTTGCCTTGACAGCTTCTTGGATTTCACCGTTCCACCATGCAGTCCTTTTCTTACCGACCTGCCACACCCAGCCGCTTACGACCACAGCACAATGCAGCCGAGGTAATCACAGCAGTTTTAAACAACTGCCACTCCTTTTCAACAGTACCACGATCCCTGGGTAGTTCTTTGAAACTTGAAGATATGTTATCTGCAAAGTCTTCTTCACAGCTCTATCCTCCAATGCCTTCCATTTGATGCGCCAAGTCTGTCTGGACATAGTATTTCGCTTATTTGGCATGGATTCAGAGAACCGCAAAGTGCAGACAACAAGGTGGTGATCAGTTGATAGTTCTGCCCCTTTCCTCACACGAATATCCAACACTGATCGCAATAAGTCAGCTGAAACGATAACAAAATCAATCATGACTTCTGGCCCTGTACCAGGTATACTTATGGACATCATTGTGCTGGAAGAAGGCGTTTGTGATGGAAAGTCCATTGTTGCAACAGAGATCCAACAAGCACCTCCCATCCGCATTTAAATCGGGATCACTATTCCTCCCAATCACGCCTTTCCACGTTTGGTCATCAGCCCCTACGTGTGCATTGAAGTCGTCCACCAGGATGACAGAATCTGCACTCCCTCTCCTGCTAAGAGCAGCATCAACTTCATCTAGAAAAAGTGGGTACTCTGTGACTGCATTCATAGCATATGCAACGAATAGAGAGAGAGAGACCGTTTCCCTATCTGAAGCCTCAGGAGACAGTCTTCCACCTAGGGGGTCCAATCTGCAACATAATCTGCCAGCCGGGGTATCCCCACTCCCGCCTGGGCAGTCATGTTAGGGTCGACACCTGAGTAGAAGAGCTTTGCACCCTCCTTCTAAGTCCACAGTTCCAGAACCCGGACGTTTCTGAGAGGTAATACCTATGATATCCAGTCGATATCGTTTGCTTTCCTCCACTAACTCGGATTCCTTTCCTGTCATGGAGAATACGTTCCAAGTGCTGATTGACAGCACCTGATCCCGTTGTCGCTTTACCCGTTTCTCCTCCTGGGTAAAGGCATGCGCTGCCCCCGACCGTTTTCCCAAGCGCATAGCGAGTGCACTGGTGGGGCTTCTCGGAGGCATTGCTCGGAGATAACGGCCAGAAGACTGTCGACTATTTTTCAAACGAGAGAGACTGCCTAACTCTGAGATATATGTTTGTTTGGATATTCTTCGTATCATTTCTCAACCATGACCTTTCTGGTAAGGGTGACCCTAAAGTAGCAGTGCTACAACCAGCATAGCTCACAGAATCCCTGAAGCACCCAAGCCCTTGACCCACGGTAAGGGGGCATTCAAATTTTATATTCTTTTAATATTTTTTCTTTTTTTCAATATTTTTTCTATATTTTTCTTCTTTTTTCTTCATTTTTGTTATTCATTCTTAATATTTTTTAATTATCATTCTTATTTTCTTTTAAAATTTCTGTCACTTTTATTTTTATGTGATATCTTATTGCACTTTTATCATTACCCTTTTATCCTCTGCCATTGGCCTCGTTCTTATTCTATCCCAGCACGTCATCTATTTTTTTTCCAGGCTTCCCATTGGTTCCCTTATGTGCACCCTAGCCAATACTTTCTTTTTCCCCTATATACAAGACGTATATAAGACGTCTACCTGTATATAAGACGTCTTCTAATTCCCCTGTTAAGGTTATTCCCCGAGATTATTCTTATTTCACGGTGCGCCCTTTTCATGGCGATATTCACCTTCTGTTACGTATTATGTACTGGTCCCTGGCGTTGGAATTAATATTCCCGTAAACCAGTACATAAAGACGCTCATTATCCTTCTGGGTCCCTGGCGTTGGGATTAATTTCCTCGCAAACCTAACTAAGGACATCTTTTCATATCATCTATTATTATTCTAATCATTCATGAGTCGGTCCCTGGCGTAGAATTAATTTTCTCGCAAACCTGACTTGTTCTTTTTTCTTAAGGCTAGGTGCGTCCTTCTTAGGACGGTTTCTTTAGCACACACCTAGCTACGAGGTTATTCTCCCCCCCCCTCTTCCCCCGTGGTTCTACACAACTATATTTTAAGAATACGATGGCTTCGTCCAAAGTATCAATGCTGAAGTCGGCAACGGTGTCTTTGCTGGCGCCTGACGGTAAAAGTGTGTCCTGCGAAAGGGCCTACAGGGATGCTTGTTTAGATCCTAGGTTTGCTGCATTTGACCTAGTATTTAATGAAATGCTGGAATCTCTCAGGAATGACATAAACACCAAGTACAATGCACTGGAGGCGAAGGTCGACTCCTTACGGACAAGTTTTGACGAGAAATTCAATGGAATCAACACGGAAATTCAAAACTCTCGAGCAGACGTTATCAACAAGATAAATGATCTTAGAATAGCCTTTGAAAAATGTTCCGGGACTCCAAAGGCGGGAAACTCCAAGGAAGAAAATAAGGTAAGAGAAAATTTTCAACCTATCTCCATTGATAAAAAAGTGCATGGACTGGAGTCCATGGAAACAAGGGATGAACATGACTGTTCGGCAAACGGTGGCAACAAAAGAAGCCATTCCGACGGAAGTGATGGGGAATTGGAAGACAGTGCCTGGCCAGTTGTTCGTAACAAAAAAACCCAGAAGGGGGACGAGGACGGAAAATTCCCAGATTAAGGTAAGTGAAAAAAGAGCTATTTATATTCCTCCTATTATCGTTAGACATCACGGGAAACCGATTAAGGAAGTGCTAAATGAGATAAAAAATCACGTAACGTTAGACAAGATTACTGCACATACCGGACGCTCAGACACTATCAAGATAAAATGCCACGACGAGGACACACACAAAACCCTCGTGTCAGGAATCAAAGCGAATGGCGTGCTTAAAATCCAGCATCATCAGCTCAAGTCTGAGAAGCTATTAAAATACGTTGTCCGTAATGTGGACATAACCTATGAGATGGAAGATTTTTGCGCAGATCTTAGAAACGCTAACTACTTCCCCGATAAGTCAGACTTAAAAAAGCAAATGGTGCAGTTGAGATGCCAAAGGTCCTAGTCCTCTTACAAAACACTGAGCATAATAAATCTTTCCTAAATTCAAAGCGCGTGGGTCCACTTGCTGTAACGGTTGAAGTGTTTAGGGGCAACAAGAAGCCCTTACAATGTTACAATTGTCTACGTTTTGGGCACGTGTCCCAGGGCTGCACAGAGTCACCGCGTTGCAACAAGTGCGCGGGCGACCACCATTCACTGGACTGCACAAATATAAAAGGTAAAGACCCTCCTAAGTGTATTCGATGTGAAGGCCAGCACACATCGAGTTATAGTAAATGTCCCAAATACCCACAAGTTAAAAGGAATAAAACTTCCAAAGTAACTGAGGGAAGATCTTTCGCATCGGTTGCTTCTGCTTCTATTGGCAAGGGAGTCGCTGACCACGACTAACTGATTAAAATTCAAAGGTATCTGGGTAACCTAATGAATATGTTAAAGGATAGTGGCAAAGCGTTGCCGCAGACCACTCAAACTGAGACAAGAAAATAATCATGGATAGACAGCCCTACAAAGTTATAAATCAAGGTAAGCTACGTTGCACTATATGGAATGCGAGGGGCATCCCTCGCAAGTGTCATGAGTTCTACGATTTCCTCAAGCTGGAACATCGATGTTGCCTTCCTGTGCGAAACTCATCTCAAACAGAGTAAGGCTTTCAATCTACCAGGGTAATATGTTTACCGGAAAGATAGCCCCCCTAAAAAAGCTTCAGATCCAGCTTCTGGTGGGGTAGCTATTGTTGTCAAAAAAGGTATTAATCACACTAAGATTGTCACACCTAACCTTGTCAATATGGAAGCAGTTTCCATTGTCATCAAAGATGCTGATGTTGGAGAGGTGAAGTTTACTTCCCTATACAACCCACCCAGGCACAAGTTAGACCCTCACGACTTAGATGAACTACTGTCTGGGCCCACTCCAGTCGTTATAGCGGGTGATTTGAATGCGAAACACCCACACTGGAACTCCAGATGCACTAATCAAAGTGGTTTGGTACTTTATAGGTACATGGTAGATCAGATCGACACTTCCGTTATTGGCCCTCTTGAAGATACATACTACTGTGATCACTCACCCGCTAGTGACGTGCTCGACATTGCTGTTCTCAAGGGGTTTTTCAAACCCTACAATATTTTTACAGTAAATGCCTTATCATCTGATCACCTACCAGTTGCACTAAATTTTGAGGGGATAAATATCGACCTGAGAATAAACCTTCGTTATAAGCAGGACTGGAAATTTTTTAGAGAACTTATGAACGACAGTAACATTCCCTATCAGGATCCCGTCACCAGCATTGACATTGACGAAAATATCAAAAAGGTCACTCACTCCATCAAGATGGCTACAAATGCTAGTGCTACTCCGGTGGATTGCAAGCGGCCAGACCACCTGGAACTTCCTCCCTCCATCAGGCAATTCATCCACGAAAAAAACCGCTTCAGAAGACTTTGGCAGCGTACCAGATTTCTCCACTTCAAGACGAAGTACAACAGGCTATCCCGCAAGGTAAGTGATCAGATTAAGGATTTAAGGAATCAAAGATGGAACGACAAAGTTAAAAGTCTGTCCGTCCAGGATAACTCTCTCTGGAGTATGGTCAGGGCCCTTAAAAGCAAAAGGACTATTGTTCTTCCTCCTTTGCTTACAGAGGGTGGCGATTTCGTTAGCAATGACCAGGACAAAGCACAAATTATCGCCGATTCACTGAAGAGCCAATTCTCTACGCCCAAAGAGGATGATCTGGCCAATATTACTCGCGAAGTCAAAGACGTGTGTGATAGGTATGACCACACACAGCACGCTCTTGGCTCTCCTGATGTCATTGGCACCTCTGAGATATGGGACATTATAAAGCGCCTCAAAAGCAAAAAGGCAGCCGGCATCGACACCATTACTAACAGTGCTCTCAAGAATTTGCCTCCCAGTGTTATCTGCATCATCACCAAGGTCATGAATGACTGCTGGCTTAGCGGCCATTTCCCTAGTGCCTGGAAGGACTCAGTCATCATCACCATTCCTAAACTTGGACTGGATCCTGCTCTTCCCACAAGTTATAGGCCCATTAGCTTGTTGCCCATGCTTTCCAAGGTCTTTGAGCGCACTATACTCAAGAGGATCAACGACTACTGCGAGGCAAACAACCTCATTCGTAGTGAGCAATTTGGCTTCCGTCCAGGCCACTCTTGTCAGCTTCAGTTATGGAGGCTCGTTGCTGATTTAAATGGTCCTCTCAACCTCTCTATGTTTGGTGGCCTCATTTTCCTCGATGTCCAAAAGGCCTTTGATCAAGCCTGGCATGATGGGCTCATTTACAAAATGATTACCTACGGGTTCCCTGACGATCTAATTGCTCTGGTTCGCTCCTTCCTGTCAAAGAGGACTTTTCGTGTTAAGGTTGGGGACTGCTTGTCTGAACCCTGCGATGTTAATGCTGGTGTACCCCAAGGTTCTGTCTTGGGGCCAGCATTATTCAACTTCTTTATCCATGACTTTCCCAAGTTTACAAAGTGTAATCTTTACTTATTTGCTGACGACGGGTCCATCATGACCTGGGCACGAAACCCAGCACATGTCATCACTCGACTACAAAAAGCTTTACATCAGTGCGAGAGCTGGTTCACAAAGTGGCGATTAAAGCTGAATGTCAAAAAGTGCAAGGTCATGTTTATCACTCGCAAATGCAAAAACCCTCCAAAGCCTCTCTTCTTATTTGGCAAGAAACTTGAGTGGGTAAAAAGCTACAAATATCTTGGTGTCATGATCGACTCCAAACTAAATTGGAACGACCAAGTCCAATACGCGCTCAACAAAGCAAAGAAAGCGAGGTTCAGTTTGATTGCACTTCTGGGGCGAAACAGCGCTCTTGGTGTGGATAACAAACTCTTGATATACAAGGTTGTGATTCGTACTATCTTACTTCATGGAATGCCTGCTTGGGCTTCTATTTGCAAATCTAGAGGCGCATTCGTTTATTCGTACGATTTGCACGATGATGACGTCGATAGTGCGCCCCGTGCAATTTCCGTTTAGTGCGTTCAGTGCGGTTTCTGTGTCTGTGCACGATCTTTCACCGAAGGGTCAGTGCGTTTTGAGCCAAACCAACAACATGGCGATGCCTCAACGACTCCTTTTTAATCATCCCAAAAGTCTAAATTTCAAATTTATAAAGTCTTTTTCACTTTCGAACTTTTTTTTAATCTGTATAAACTCTCTTCATCCCTTAAATGGAAAATTTCGACCATCATCGACAGTTATCGAAATCTGGAGCTTCGCTGGATTGGAGGCCGCCATTTGCAATTGTAAAACGCACGAAACGACCCTGCTTCTATCTTCGTGAGCTTAGTTCGCGCACGGACTACACGAAGCGCACGAGAACGAAGTGCACGGAAATCTCCGAACACCTCTCACGGGCCGCACGAGAGCTACTTCGAACGGCTAGTGCGCGCACTCAGTGCAAAAAAATCACATTGAACGGATAAACGAATGCGCCTTAGGTGGAAGGATCTCCAGACCTTCCAAAATGTTGCTCTCCGGTCCATTGCCCAACTTGACAGAAGAGTTGCCAACAACCACTCTATCTATGAGGATCTGGGGATGACCCATATAGGCACCTTTGTCCAGACTCTTATGAAGAACATGCTACCCAAGATGGAGAATCATGAAAACACCCTGGTTTCTGGTATCCTGGACCACCCACTCGCTGTTAAGGGTCCCCTCAGGTTTCGAAGACCCCGCCATGTCCTGGATGTCTGCTTTGATGACGTTAACAAGGCCGTCTTCCCCAACTATTGGATCTTCTAGATCCTGCTGATTTTTGGGGACTCTATTCGTCAATCCACAATCTGACTCGTCCCTTCTTGGGACTCATTCTCTGGAGGACTAA